>JAXCMG010000101.1:343228-400636 GCA_034642415.1 Podarcis siculus
TGTATTGTTCTTTGTTTCCCAATCTCACAGTTTCCCCCTCTCACAATGAGATCAAGAGATTAGATTGAGAAACAAGATCGGCCTGCAGCCAGGTTGAATGTTGTGCACATAAACTAGTTTAGCAAACTGCAAGAGCATGATAAGGACTCTACGGCTCCCTGCTGTTTTGCAGTGAGAGTGCATCTGAGTTGAGTCTCTAGTGGGGAAAAATCTTTGAGCTGCTGTTCCTGGGTCAAGAGCCAGGATTTTTTTTTTCCTGCTGCATTTGCTACTGTGGGCGGAGACATAGTTATATAAGCAAGTCATGTGGGAAGGTTCTTGCTGATAATAAGGAACAGGTATTTTCTCAGGTATTCTCCTTCCTTAAAAACAACAATGCAATAGCAATCGTATTCAAAAAAAGGAGCCCAAAGGCCCATGCAGGGCAGCATCCTGTTCTCAGTGGCCAACCAGATGCTTCAGGGTAGCCTGCAAGCAGAATCTGATCACAACAGAAGTCTCTCCACTTGTGATTCCCAATAAATGACATTCAGAGGCCCATTGCATCCAACACTGAAGTTAAAACTGAAAGTCATACCCTCAACAATCCCCTTATAAAGCGTGTTCTCCCTAAAATGAGAGCACATGTTGCGGTGTGGGCCGCCAGCCCAGCCCTGTGTTGCCAGGCAGGTTAATGGCTATTGCCTGGTGCAATGATTGGCTGAACGGGTTGCTGGGGTAAATTGCATGTAGCAAATTAGTGGGTGGGACCATAGGCTTTAAATATTGGGGCTCACTGCTTCCACTTTCTCTTTCGCAGTGAGCATCAGATCACCCGCCCGCCTGGTATTCTGGTTGACCTTGCTTTGCCTGTCATGGGGTCGTCTGCCATTGGGGCAGGGGCCTAGTAGGAATTTTGCCATTTGGCTGATTGGCTGGTGCCATTTGGTTTTTGCCTACTACTTAGCAATTCGTCACAACTTGTAAGGTTGCGGTTAGACATTGGTTATAAAAAGCTGGTGGTGGAGGGGTCAGGATAGGCTGTGCCTGCCCCTCCAATGGTACTGGAAGGGAATTCCGTTAAAGGAATCCTGGGGCTTGCCATGATTTCGTCCAATCTCTGAAATAGGACCAGGGCCGGCAAGCCTTGGGGAGCTGGTTGGGTGAGCGGTGAGGGACTGACGCTCAGCTCAACTGATCCCGAACATTGTCTTTCCCTTCCGATGGAGTTCGGAATGTCAGTTCTGTCCCAGGCGGGGGGACAGATAGTCATAACCAATGTCTAAGCAACCACTCACAGATTTTGTATTTTAATAAAGTTGTGGCCAAAATAGTGCCCAAAAACCTTAAACTTAAATTACGTGTGATGTGTGAATTATTTTGAGGGGTGGCTTGGGGACCTACACACGCAAAGGCCATCACTACATTTTAATGGGAGTGAATTCTATTGTTTCACTAGGTGCTTTATTTCACCTCTTCTGTATCTTATAACATACGGCTTCATTGGATGGTCTGGGTTTTAGTATTATGAGAGAGGGAGAAAGACCCTCCCTGTACACTTTCCCCATACTATGTCCTACCTAGATCAGGCACCTCACTTCCTCACTTAATGTCCTACCTAGATCACCTCACCTCACTTAAACACGGAAATGCCTTTTTAGGGAGAGTATGTACACACACGAGAGAGAGAGAGAGAGAGAGAGAGAGAGAGAGAGAGAGAGAGAGAGAGAAGCCAGAAGTTTTATAGATAACATACCATTGAATTCTGTAGTACAATGATGATCAGTGTAAAGAGCGAGCCATGAATACATGGAAGATGGAGCAAGCTTGTTTTCCTCTGCTCCAGAGAGTAAGACCTGAACCAATGGATTCCAGCCAATGAATCCAAAAGGATCTATCCAAATTGGGTGAATGGGCATTAAAATGGCAGATGTGTGTCAACAGGTAAAGAGACATTGGAGCAATTATCCCTAACATGACAAGAAAGAGACCTTGGGATTGCGGTAGATACCTCAGCAAAACCTTCAACCCAGCATGCAATATGATGCTGGCAGGTGAAGTCAATATTCCTTGCCTAACAACCCCCAACTTCTTTCCATTGTGCTGCTCACCACAACCCCCAAATCCCTTTCTGTGTTGATGGGCTCCCTGAAGAAGTTTGCATTGGGACCAGTGCTTTGAAACTTATTCATAAATAACCTTCACCTCACTGGACTCTTTGTTTTTAAACACTATTTCCTGCCCCCTTCCCCAAACTCTGGAAGGCCGTTTTTCCTGGCCAATACTCCCAGTTCAGTCTGGAGGCAGTTCCCTGACGGTGAGCAAAGGCAGCCTTTGTGTGTTCTTGGTGCTCCCTTGCCCTGCAAAGCACCTTTGGTGAAGGAAAGGGCACTTCAGGGCCAGAGTCCTCCGTTGCCTGTTAATGTCCATGCAGCCAGGATCATGTGCAGCATACATAGATAAGAGGTCAGCTGGTACGGGGCTAAGTTGCAGCTTGCCCATGCAGAGCTTAAATACGTCTGGTGGTGAGGTGTGATTGGCTGATGGGTTGCAGCCAATGCCAAGAGCTCCTGTGATGGTGTTGGCATGACTGGGGTTGGAGGGGTGGGGCATTGAAGATCTCCATCTTGGGCCCTTCCATTCCTTCTTGTGGTGGAATTTCTTTCCCTACCCATTCCTCACCTTAAGCACGGTCCCTTATTCACCTTTCCACCTGCGCTTCTTCCTCCGCATGGTACCTCTTTTGGGGGGTTGCTAAAAAGCGTGGCACTTACTGTTAACAACTTCATGGTGAGTACCGGCACCTATTTTTCCAGAAAAAAAGCATTGGTGCCACCACTGATATTGTATATTTAAATACGTTTTGAACTTGCCCCAACCATTTCAGCCAACTGGAGAAGAACTGATTTAATTGCAGGCTCACCAGAGAAGATGGATTACAGGAACATTAAATGGATTTGGGGAGAAGTTTTATATAACTCCTCAATTATTAACTGCATGTAATCTCTCAGTCAACTTTAAAGACTTTCAAGCACTCTTCTCCTCCAGTACGTGAAACACTATCTAGCATAACGGCATTATTTGTCACAGCTCTCCATTATCAGCTAACACCACTCTCCTAGCCTTGGGAAGAAAACAAAGACACCCAGCGAAGTTGGAACTAGGATGCTTTATATTATCTAAAAACACCTGTGTTTCTCTATTCATCTCAACCGAAAGTTGTACTACATTTATCATTTATTTAATTGGACATGTAACCCACCACAAGGTCTTGGGTGAATAACAATATACCCGTTATTCTGTGCTATCCTTGGACACAAGAATCCAGTTTGAATAAGAATATCTCACAACATTTCCCAAAGGGAGAGAAGAGAGGCTGAGGTTTTGCTGAGGAAGTAGAAGGTGATCCCAAAGTTGAGTAACAATGTCTCTCCAACCACCCATGAAGATCTGTTGGTGTACTTAAGACAGCATCCTTTATTTTGGCAGAAACTGCAAAACAGATTGAATCTTGGTTTGTCACCACGTCTTAAGTTTCTTTTAAAAAATAATGAATTATTTTCCTCCCCAGATCTTCTGGGAGATATCTCATCTTGTCAATATAAACAGCAATTGGGGAGCTGTGGGAAGATAATTGTTTGAGCTTCCAAAAGGTGGGTAGTCAAATAGAAGAGGAAGACTCCCTTCTTTTCTATAGTCCAAATTTTTAACCTCCTTAAATGCATACAAAAATCTTATGAAACTGAAAGTTTTGACAAGTAAACAGTATCCCTTGCTTTCAAAGATTGAAGTTACTGACTTTAATTGTAAGCACCACTGAGGGGGATAACTAAAGGAAGATTCATCTCCATTATATAAAAAGGTAATATCTATCCCCCTGGTAACTTGACTTTAACTCAAACCATCTGAAATAAATTTACGATCGCCAGGAATACAAAAGTTGGAGGTCTCAGGCTCTACCAAAGGGATGTGTCAATGGACAAGGAATGGTCTACTTCATATACCTTAAGCTGCTTTACTTGGCTATTTAAAAGTTAGGGTCTTAAGAAGATTTTGAACTGGTTACAAAGATGTTAGCCTCAACTAGACGAAGTAAATAACAATTCCTGTTTTGGAAGGGTGTTTTGGGAAGTAGCCAGGAATTGGGGCTCTGGGTAAAAACAGACATAAAGCCTTACATACAGGCAATGGTAGGGGACGTGGGTGGCTCTGTGGGTTAAAACACAGAGCCTAGGACTTGCCGATCAGAAGGTCGGCGGTTCGAATCCCCGCGATGGGGTGAGCTCCCGTTGCTCGGTCCCAGCTCCTGCCAACCTAGCAGTTTGAAAGCACATCAAAGTGCAAGTAGATAAATAGGTACCGCTCCAGCGGGAAGGTAAACGGTGTTTCTGTGCACTGCTCTGGTTCGCCAGAAGTGGCTTAGTCATGCTGGCCCCATGACCCGGAAGCTGTACGCCGGCTCCCTCGGCCAATAAAGCGAGATGAGTGCCGCAATCCCAAAGTCGGTCACGACTGGACCTAATGGTCAGGGATCCATTTACCTTTACCTTACAGGCAATGGTGGAATTTGGGGTGGGTGGGGCAAAATGGCAATCCAAAATATACCACAAAATATTGCCTGCCTTCTTTATCTCAGCAGAGACATTTCCATGGCAGCAAGTGAGAAAGAAGTACAGACTTTCCCTGGATCAAAGACAAACTTCACACATCATTTTTTCATGCTATTGTTTCCCGTGGATGGAACAAAAGGTGGTAGATTTAAGCAAATGGTCCAGTTAAATTGGTATTTGATGTTAAATCTTTGCCTAAAATGGGAGGAGTTGACCTTGGAAAGGGGTGCAAAGAGGAGAAACTGATTCAACAGAGTTGCTGACTGAAATCAAGAGAGATGTTTTAGTAATCAACCTAAAAAATAATAATTCACAGCTTTGGCAGCCCTTCAATTCAGTCATAAGTGCAATGCAACATTCAATATATTTACTTCTCATTATTCCTGATGCACCTGTAACTGTTGCATCTGCGCGGAGGCTTTTTCAAAGTGGATGGACATTGAAATTATCTGTACGGTTCTCACTGGTGGACTTGGGTACCATGGCACCCTGTGTGAAGCAAAAATTTGGCGCCCTCCGTCCACGTACTGCCTTCCCAAAGGCAGGCAAGGAGGCACCTGGCTTTGGGAAGGAGGAGGGAGGAATATAGGACCCAGTTAGAGCATCATGCCTCCTTCTCATAGGAATCCCTTGCTGCAGGTTTGACCCTTGGTGTCGCTTCTGGCAGGTGGACTGGAAGTCCAGTGCCTTTGCCAAACCTCTCACATCTGTTGTCAATAAAGCTGTGGCCTTATTCGATCCAATCTAAGTGTCTTGTGTCCATCATTGCAATGACCATGACAACTGGCAGAAGATGGTGCTTCATGACTGATATGCAAAGTAATATGACTGTGAGCAGCTGCTGAGACCACATAACACTGGTCTTGAAAGACCTACATTGGCTCCCAGTACGTTTCCGAGCACATTTCAAAGTGCTGGTGCTTTTTTTAAAGCCCTAAACGGCCTCAAAGGCCCAGTAGACCTGAAGGAGCGTCTCCACCCCCATCGTTCTGCCCGGACACTGAGGTCCAGCGCCAAGGGCCTTCTGGTAGTTCCCTCATTGTGAAAAGCCAAGTTACAGGGAACCAGGCACAGGGTCTTCTCGGTAGTGGAGCCTGCCCTGTGGAACACCCTCCTACCAGATGTCAAAGGAAAAAAACAACTACCAGACTTTTAGAAGACATCTGAAGGCAGCCCTGTTTAGGGAAGCTTTTAATGTCTAAAGGACTGTTGTATTTTAATATTTTGTTGGAAGCCGCCCAGAGTGGCTGGAGAAACCCAGTCAGATGGCAGGATATAAATAATAAATTATTATTAGCTAACTGAAGCCTCAAAACTGCCTTCAAGTTTCAGGTTAACAGTTTCAGGTTAAGAACGGACTTCCAGAATGAATTAAGTTCTTAACCAGAGGTACCACTGTATTTAAAATACACCACAGTGATCTGGAAATAACTAGAACATGAATAACCTAGGCCATCTATAGTTTCTGGTGATGCTCAGAAGAAAGGTAGTGCAAAGTGGTCCCAGCCACTGCCACAACATTTCAGTTTAGAATAATGGGACACATTTTCACGGGTAGCATTAGAAAAGGCTGATATCAGTCTGCACAATGACTGCAGACCAGGGAGAGTCTCATGCTGTCAACAGTTTAGTGGTATTATGCCTATCAACCAACACCATAAAGAGCACATGCAGCCACTTGAGAGCTTGGGGCCTGGCTAGATGCTACTAAATGAAAAGCAAAAGCTAGGAGAGGTTTTTGTACAACAGCGTCTGGCCTGACTCATTCTAGTCCTGTTGTAGCCAAAGCAGTCTCCCCCAGATGTTGTTGGACTCTGGCGCTCTCCAACCCAGCCAACATTGTAAAGTTGTGGGTGAACATATCAGACGACACAGTGATTCTTCAAACAGCTCTTGTTTATTCACAGGCCAGAACAGAACTGAGCTGAAGGGTTCAGACAGCCTGCTTATATAGAGCTCCAGTACAACGTAACTGTAACAATTTTCTAAAACTATCCAATCACTGAACGTCACTTTCGATCCCTTATTTGCATAACTATCTACAGTATCCCCCTGCTGGACCAGGGTGAAAACTTCAGTACATAACAAACATGATCAGGGATGACAGGAACTGCAACTCCACAACATCAGGAGGGCACAATGTTGACTATCTGAGACGAGAACTTAGCATCAGTACCCTGCAACCATTATCAACTCACCCCAGATTTACCAGCCACTCAGCATAAATAAACAATACATGGCCTTTTAAACTGTGTGTGTGTGAGAGAGAGTATTGATTTTGTTTATTATTATGGTATGCATTTCTGTGCTTTTAAATTGTAAACTGCCCTTTGAGCCTCGGATGAACGGTAGTATAAGGTAAAGGTACCCCTGCCCATACGGGCCAGTCTTGCCAGACTCTGGGGTTGTGCGCCCATCTCACTCAAGAGGCCGGGGGGGGCCAGCGCTGTCCGGAGACACTTCCGGGTCACGTGGCCAGCGTGACATCGCTGCTCTGGCGAGCCAGAGCCGCACACGGAAACGCCGTTTACCTTCCCGCTAGAAAGCGGTCCCTATTTATCTACTTGCACCCGGGGGTGCTTTCGAACTGCTAGGTTGGCAGGCGCTGGGACCGAGCAGCGGGAGCACACCCCGCCACGGGGATTCGAACCGCCGACCTTTCGATCGGCAAGCCCTAGGCACTGAGGCTTTTACCCACAGCGCCACCCGCGTCCCTTATGAACGGTAGTATAGACATCTAATGAATAAAATAATCTAATATAATATATATGTATTTATTTGACAAGCGTCCCAAACATGCAATGCCATGGCAAGCGAAGGAGGAAACAACCATGAAAATAAAGGCGCATATTTTGCACAGCCCTTTCACCACTAATCTGTTTCCTGGTAAAGAGGTCAGTGATCTTTTTGGAATACTAATCTAATGTGGATTGGTTCCCTGTGGCTCGGTCTCATTTCCTAAACCAATAAGAAGCAGCAAGTGTCTTTTTAGATTATTGCTAGTTGAAGAAGGGAGAAACTCTTGCTGATGTGAACTAATTAATACCACACTGGCTACAGTTAATCCCTGGGTTTTATTCTACCCTGTCATTAAAGAACACATGGTCAGCATTTCTAAGAGGCAAATCTTTTGCAACTTTCTGTCTTTTTGTGCTTTGAGGAAAATGTTTTCAATAAACAGGCAGTCTCATTTTCTACTTCTCTCATGTGAGAGATGTCGCAGTAAAAAATTGTCTAGGCTACAGAAGACAAAATAAAAAATCATTTGGGATACCAACGGCAAAAGGGACATTTCCCCGGGGAGGCACACTTGCAACATTTCCATTCCTCTGCCCAAGAAAACTTTTACCAGCAAGAGCTCAAGCACAGAGAAGGACCTGCTTTCGCCTCGGGGTTCGAGGCTAAGTAGGACCTGGTGGCCTTGCTCTGATTATACCATTGATTACAAGATAATCCCTTGAATATTTCATGTTGAAATGAGCATGCAGCATCCAGGTAGTATGGTAACATGAGCAAGCTGAGGTGCAGGCTTTTAAAAAGTCTGCCACACTTACCTCCTGCCAGGTAGCATTGTCCACTCTTTCAGATGAACTGCGGCTTTTTGCAGCAGTAATAAGCTAGGATTCCTTGCCTAATCCTTGCCGACACAAGCAGCTGCTTCCTTTGGCTTTGGAGCAGAGCGGATTCTAACTTAAGACACTGGCTTTGCCCTGGATTTTTCTTTTTCTTATCCCTCGCTGTTTGTGCTCTTGCTTTTGGCAGTCTGTGCAGCTGGAGGCAGAGATGCTGCCGTCCCACCTAGGAGATACTCTTGAGCGTCAGCGGCTGGTGGCTGGTTATTTTCCCTCTTTGCTTAGATGGTGATTATTGAAACAGAAGATCTGGCTAATTTGCTTTGGCTCGTGGCTGACTTTCAGAAAGCACAGGCTAGGATGGAAATAGCTGCTCATCAATGATAGCCCAGCGTGAGACCAGCGCAGCCGCGTCCTCTTAGTGTCCAGGCAACTTCTAGGCAACTTTAAGCCCTTGCTGAAATATGGAAGCCCACGGTAAGGTTACCCTTGGCTTCACTGTTAATTTGACACTAGGAGGCGAACTCATGGAGGGGAAGGAACGGAGGTGACTTCAGAATGGTATTTGACTGGTTTTCTTAATTATGCTTTCCTCCTAACAGGGTCCAGGAAAAAGGTCTTCTTGTATCTAGTTTTAAGTTTCTTACTGGGAAAATATAAATGAGCACAGGCAACATAATCCATATGGAAAAGCTAGAAAAAGAAAAAGGGGAGGGGTGATAATTTGTGTATTATTATCGGCATATTTCCCCATATTTGTGGATTCTGAGATCATGTTCACAGGTTGCCGTCCTGCACAGAACTGGGGAGTTTTCAATGGGCTTAGGCATGCCCTAGCCTGCATATTTCACAGGCTACAGCAGCTGGGATAAGAGCATCTTAGCAGCAGAGAGAGGGTCGGTCAGGCCTCTCAAAGGAGGACATTCTGTAACCTGGCTGCAGTGGTGGACCACGGGGTCTCAAATTTCAGCGACCCCTTTTGGTGCGACACCAAAATCTGGTGCCTCCCACCTCTCGCACGTCATTCTGAATCATAGCTGCACCGTCCCCTGAGGCACCCCCAAGGCTTCACGCCCAGTGTGACTGAATCAGTAGTGCTCCCCCAAATCCGCCTCTGCTGGCCACCACAACAGTGAAGGGCCAGAGGCATAGCAAGGGGTGTGTGGTGGGTGTGGTCCGCCCCGGGTGTCCCCACTGAGGGGGTGACAAAATGATGGGCGGCACTCACCACGGGGCCTGCAGCGCGCCTGAGCCACACGTCTCTTCTGGGAGTGACGTGGTGGCGTGAGCAACCGCAGGCTGCACACTACCTAAATGGTCCGCCCGTTGCCTCCTCCCCAGCAGAGGCCCCGTGGAGCATCCTGCCCCGGCTGGCCCCACCCCTGGGCGCAGGGCACGTGCGCCACCGCAGGTGCCCGATAGGCTTGCTCCGCCGCTGAGAAGGGCCTGCCAATCTGAGCCCCAGTGGGAATGAGATTGCAATTAAAACTAGCAGTGTTGAAATCAATTTGAACTGGAAAAACCATTAGCCTGCTTCAAGCAGCCTGGTCCCAAGCAGGAAGTGCAAGTGTGAGGAACAAAACTCTCTTCCTCCCCTGCCTTATTTCCCCTGAGGTGCTTACTTCAGGCACCTTTTGTCTCAATATGGCTCTTGGACAGAGCTGGACAGAAGATCAGGCTGTCGGCCTCACTGTGCACACGTTTTGTAAAACTGGGACCTCACTCCCCCCTTTTTTATTTGAGTGGGGCTGACATACAACTAAGAACGGTGCCTACCCCATCAGATCTACTTTGGTTCTGATGAAACACTTCATGCAGAACTTTCATAGCAGTGTAATAAATTATTGTAATATTAATAATTTTCTTATTTATATGCCATCCATCTGACTGGGTTGCCCCCGCCACTCTGGGGGGCTCCCAACAAAATATTAAAAACACAAAAATACACACTAAAGACTTCGCTGAACAGGGCTGCCTGTTTATCTGTTTGACATCTGATGGGAGGGCATTTCACAGGGCAGGTGCCACTACCAAGAAGGTCCTCTGCCTGGTTCCCTGTAGCTTCATATCTCGCAGTGAGGGAACCACCAGAAGACCCTCACAGCTGGACCTCAGTGTCCAGGCTGAACGATGGGGGTGGAGACGCTCCTTCAGGCAATTAGCTTCACCCACTAATTATTTACTGAAGGCAAATGAGTGTAACGGTCACAAATCCAACTCTTCGGGATTGGCACAGTCCTTAAGTTGCAGCAAAACCTTAAACTTACAACAAGACTAAAACCTTAGCACTTAAACTTGCTATGTACAGATCACCACACAGGGACGAAGTAGAGAGAACCAAGAAAGAAAGAGAAAGTGAAACCAGGCTCCTTCTGGCCTGTTTTTATAGTTAGCATGACCTTGAAAGAGATAATAGAATCAGTTTGAACCATCTTAAACCAAAACAACACCTGCTCTCACCACAAAGGAAACTTACTTGTCAGCTAGAAACTTCCAGCTTGCACCAGCTTGTACCAAACAGAGAAAGTTCCAGAACCTTCTTGAATCAAGTAGAATAGAAAAGATCCCTACAATTTGAACCAATACTTTCTGTGCCAAAAAATTGCCAGCCATGACACTGTTACCTCATTCAGGACTGGGGAGTCCCCCACACCTGCCCTCCCCCTGTCCCCCAGAAACAGTAGTTCTGTCTTGTCAGGATTCAATCTCAATCCATTAACCGCCATCCAACCTCCAACTGCCTCCAGACATTCACATAGGACATTCACTACCCCTCACTGGTAATGCCTGTCAATGGAGGCAAATTCACACATGCTACTCTGAATCAAGTACTAAGTAAGTAGGGAGTTATTCAGTTGATTTAAATATTACAGAATTATTCCTCTTCTTGACCTTTGCTCCTCAGATATGCCTTTAACTCTCCCACACCCTGCCTACAACAGAAAAGTCACCCAGATCTCTGCTTCAAAAAACAGCAAAAAATACCTCACCGTTCCTCAAAATCAGCGCTCTGTACATTTTGGAAGAGTCAATGGAGCTTCAGAACCATCTGGCTACAGAGTGACTCATAAAAATTCTGTAAGTAGAATCAGTGGAATGACCATTGACTTTCTTGAACTTATCTGGGATCTGGTTAATTAAGCAGTTATGAATGAACCAGGATATGTCTGATTAAAAAGTCGATCTTAGCAACTGGCTAACTGGATGCCCTTCTGCTAGAACTCCCACCACCAGAGCTTTTTTGCTAGTCTTACCGAAACTCTTCTTTCCTCAATCTTCCTCAGACATTTCACCTCAAAAATGGGTGACATTTGATTGCAGCTTAAAGATGTGTGGAACCTCCTCCATGTGGAAGCTCACTAGCCTTATCAAAAGCAGCAACAGGTGTGCTCCTCAGGTGCAGCCTGAAACATCAGAGGGGGCTGTTAATATCAGCACAGAAGAGGAAATTTCAAGCAGGAGAATCTTACCTTGCCTTTGCAGGGCTGCATCTACCAAAATTTGTTCTTCTGCAAAATGTTTAAATATTAAGAAACTCTGCTCGCGTTTGCCTTGCATCGCATGGAGTCTTAGCCTTTCTGTCACTGCTCCTGGCTGTTGTTGCTTTATAAAAAGACTCAATCTTATGTCTCTCCACAGCCACTACCACTTTTGCTGTGTGAATATATATGTCTTGTCTGAACTTGCATTGCTCTAACACTCCTGTCCTCTCTTCAAACACTGGAACCATCCCCATGTGCAGGTAGTTTCTGGGTTGGCCAAGGCCAGGCACTCCACGCCAACCATTGCAACTCATGAGCGGATTTTCCTTGCAGAACCACACCCCAAAAGCACCGAGGGGAGCAAGCTGTCACCACAGTGTTTGTTACCAGAAGAAAAATGGAAGGGGTGAGTATATTCGCAGTCACTCTAGCCTCCTTCTTCCCCAGTGGCAGAACCTAAGAGAGCCCGAGGCACCTGGCATTGCACTCAGGTGGCACCACTCCTGCCCAAATGGCTTCTGTGCATGCAGGGCCAGGGACCATGTGCTCCAACTGCTGCCTGTTGCTCTTCCTCTGTGCCTTTCCTTCCTTTCCATTGATGCTCTCCAGCTGGCACAGGATCCAGCAGAGGCCTGCCACCTTACAAGAAGCAGCAACCATGATGCTCCTGGTGTTCTGCTGTGGGGGTTGCTTCATGCAAACTCCTACATTCATACATTGTCAGGAGTTCAGCCTACACTCGAGTAGGACCCTGGTAGAGACACATGCCTGACTGGCATGTACCGTCCCTCCTGGTCTTTCGTTCAGGAGCTTCAAAAGCTTTCTTCAGCCCGAACATCACAGCAACTGATGCCAACTGACACTGGCATGCTTAGGGATCCGCAGAGTTTGCGCATCATGTGTAAAGGACCTCAGCAACTCAGCATTTTGGCTAATCTACTTTATTTACATATAAACACACACGGAGCACTGCAACATGGCTCCCTCTCTCTCTAGCATCAGACAGCAAAGAGAAAAAGAACAAAGGACAATAGTCCCACTTCACGGAACACAGGAACACAAACATCCTGTCTCCGTCACTTCCCACTCTGTGGAGTCAAAACATATACCGTCATGTGAAAGACAAAAATCCCATGACTGCAATCATGGAGCAGGAATGCTAACAGTGCTGGTCTCCTTTGATTGGACTGGTGGCATAAGGGGCACTCCGTTTGCTATCCTGATGTCGGTCTGGACACCCTCCAAGTCATAGGAGCCCTGCAGGAGGGACTGGCTGGCAACCCTAAATGTTGGCGATGCGTTTTTAGGATCTGCTCCATCCCTGGTGCTTTTCGCTCAAGGTTTTAACTTTATTGATGGGGATTGGTAGGCAGGGCCCCTTGCCCACCTCAGCTGCCTCAGGAAGAGATTCACTCGGGTTCCCAAGGTTGTGAGGGAACAGACTTCTCATGGTACCCATGGCGGATACTGCCATGGTGTGAGAGATAATCACAACAATACAAACACAACCCGTAGGCTAATAGTTAGTAGAGAATATAAAATAGAAGAAGAAGAAGAGTTTGGATTTGATATTCCGCTTTATCACTACCAGAAGGAGCCTCAAAGCGGCTAACATTCTCCTTTACCTTAATGATATCATTCAAATTATAGGAATAAGCCAATCAAAATTCATATGTACAATATAACAGAGTGGTAGCAAGGACCGTCAAGCCGTGTGTTCAAAACAGATGTCTAAGGACAGTCTCGCAATAGTCTTTCAAAAGTTTCAACAGAAGACGTCTCAAAAGTTTCAAAAGTAAAGTCTAATAGTCTTTTAAAAGTTTCAATGGAAGACATCTCAAAAGCCTCAAAAGGACAGTGTCTCCGGAATTATACTACTGTTTCGTAATAGTCTTCATCAGCTGGAAATAAAATACAAGGCATACAACCGATGAATGATAACAAAACTGAACTACCTGCATTCGCATTGTTATATTGTACATATGAATTTTGATTGGCTTATTCCTATAATTTGAATGATATCATTATTCTATTATATATTCTCTACTAACTATTAGCCCTTGTGTTGTGTTTGTATTGTTGTGATTGGTTCTTATTGCAACACAGGGGTTTGGTTTTGGTTCATGGTGTGAGAGATAGGCAGTTGGACATGGGAGAGACAATTGACTGGAAGGGAAGAATGCAGAGTCCTATCAGGCTACAATGAGGGGGAAGCCAAAAGAGCTGGTTGACCCATGAAGGAGCCAGGCTTTTGGTTTCCGCAGGGCTCCTGCTGATTGGCTGAGGTGTGAGCCCCCCGCCCCATATGTCGTCGTGCCTCAGAGACAAAACAGGAGTCTTCCACATGCATGTTCCCTGCTCCCCAGCGCCAGGTTCCTCCAATACCCCCTAAGCTTGTGGGATCTTTGTTGGGACTGGGGGGATGGCCATCTGCAGCTGTGGCTTAGTGGTTAGGGTGTGGCTCTGTGGTGTCTGCAATGTCTGAGCATAGAAGCTTGTTGATATGGAAAAGGGTCACATTTCCCCCTGGTGGTGCTTGAACCCTTGCCTCCAGCTTATCTAGTGGACTTTGCCACTGTAGCTATTGGACACTGAATGAACTGACATTGAGTACATGCTAGGTGTGTGTGTACAGAACATTATTGGGGGCTGCTGTCTCCATATGTCTGTGCAGAGTGAGCAACTGTGGGCTTTATCCTTAATTAGTTACTGTAGGGTACAGCCAACCTATTCCAGCATCCAACCCTTTTTTCTGCTGGACTTGTCTTTTCATCCTGTTATTTTTAGCCTTGCATACTGGGCTGAATATGTTGTGGCCAAAACTCAATTGGGAGAGTGCTGCTAAACCTGGCATAAATGGGAATATAGAATTGATCTCCCCAAGTCATGTTGCTTCTGAAATTGGAAGTTGCCTATATAACTAGTGGCCATTGGTTAGACTCCTCTTCCATGAATTCATTGAAATTTTTTAGTTGTCAAAATCCATTCAAGTATATTGTCAGAATCCGTAACTGCCTGCCACACAAGGCTCAGATGAACATAACACCTTCTCTTTGAAAATGTGTAGCAGTTCTGTATATGTACAGAACATGGTTTATATCACTTGCAACGCCAAGCCCTGGGTCCTATTTACTGTTCTGAAAGACCTAAGCAAACAAGGATGATTTAGAAGGCTGGAAGAATGAGGGATGAAGCCTTGTGATGCTTCAAAGGCTGTGCAGCTCCTGAATTTGTCTCTGGAAAGCTTCTAACTCCAAGGAACCAACAGCATGTGTAAAAGGCTCTGTTATTTCCCATATTCTAATTTTTATTATTTATGGTGAGAAACAACTACCTCCTTGATTGCTTGGTGTTTAATGCGTATTAATAATCCATACAAGACACCACAGTCATTCCTCCCCGCACCAGAAGAAAACAAATCTTTAAAAACTGAGACTGGGGGTGGCTAATTGCAGGAGATCAAGTTGCTGCTTAAGTGTACAAAGTGATAGGGTAAAGGGTAAAGGGGACCCCTGACCATTAGGTCCAGTCGTGGCCAACTCTGGGGTTGCGGCGCTCATCTCACTTTATTGGCCGAGGGAGCCGGCGTACAGCTTCTGGGTCATGTGGCCAGCATGACTAAGCCGCTTCTGGAGAACCAGAGCAGCGCATGAAAACACCGTTTACCTTCCCGCTGGAGCGGTACCTATTTATCTACTTGCACTTTGACGTGCTTTCAAACTGCTAGGTTGGCAGGAGCAGGGACCGAGCAACGGGAGCTCACCCCATCGTGGGGATTTGAACCGCCGACCTTCTGATCGGCAAGTCCTAGCCTCTGTGGTTTAACCCACAGTGCCACCCACGTCCCTTGTACAAAGTGATAACCAGGTGCTTATACAGCAGTGAAACCAGGCATCCCATATCAGTGAACACAGGGGCAGGAATCTCTGCTCATTCAGTGCTCTCACTTCTGTGAAGGAAATCCGATGAATGCAGAAGCAGTCATCTTCAGATGGCTGCCAGCCATTGGCCAGCTGGGGTGGCAGCAGCAGACAGAATGCTCCCTGTTGTTGAGGGGGTTGGCTAACCCTATGGGTTCCCATTGACCCTATCAGACATTTGGTACCCATGCACACCGAATGCCTGAACAGAACTTAGCTCTAGGCTACACCTTTAACAGTTGTCTTAAAGGAGGGGATTTTGTTACAAAATGTTTGCTGTGGAAAGATGAAAGGAAGTGAGGGACTTGGCTAATTCCCCTTTCTACACAGTTCTGCAAGGCAGAAGAAACCTTTGGCTATCCTATTGTTTAAGATCATTGCAAGATGTAGGGGAATACTTTTGAAATATAAATGGCTATTTAGAATAAGTGATAAGCTAAACAAATTATGAAGCTAAATGCAAATTGCTGTTAATTAGCTGACTGATCATGCATGGAGGGACCCTGGGATGTTGTGATAATAGGGGCATTTCCTTGTACACATCTCTCCATCACTAGAGCACCTCTACTCCAGGCTCCAGTAGCTCACTCCATTGGGCATAGAAGGGGCCAGTATGCTCCCAGTCCCCTCTTGCATGCTTTGGGCAGGTGTGGTGAGCCATATTGGGGTCCAAGACTCAAAGCCACCCTGCAAGCTCCACAGAGCTGTTCTCTGACCACTGAGCCACAGCGATTAATGACTCTCCTTGGATGTTCCCAGCCAAAAGATCCAATCAGGGTACACAGACGCTGCCTTAACCACTCTGCAAAAATGCGTACGTCAGAAGAAATTGACACAACAATGCTGTTGAATTTTCACGAGGACTCTTTTAAAAAAGAGAGAAAAATAGCAAACTGATGCAGAGAATCTGAGGTTGGAAAAAGGTGAAGGAGACAGACACACACACATACACACCCGCCAACGTGGTTGTGGTGCTGGCCAGGAGGTGGGCCTCTCTTCTAGCCAGTGTGGAAAGGGACGCAAGGGGGGATGCTGCACCTGTGGGAGAGCAACCTGTTTGAGAGCAAGGGGAGAGACCGAAAGAAAGGTTCAGTCGGCAGCTGGAGCACATAGTCCCTGAACCCCTAAACAGGAGGTGCCTGTGGGGGGGAGGAGAGGATATGGTGCCACCTGAGTGTTCAAGTGGGTGCTCACGCCTCAGCCCCCTGGAGGGGGGGAGACTTCAGTGACTGCGAATGTACGTACTCTTCTCCCCCGTCCCCGTCCCCCGCCACCCTGTTTGGGTGTGGCAGTGAAACACTGCATGTATGGTGACTGAGTCTTCTGCTCCATGTATGTGGCCATGTGAGGTAATTTAAAAATGCCCTTGTCCTTAGTTTCCCCTCCTTGTGAGCTATAAGTGTATATAGCAAAATGCCAGAGATATAGCCCCATATCTCTGGATGTGACTGGATGCTAGAATAACACTATAAACAAACCTCTATTGTGGCAACGTGGGCAGGGCTCCCTCATGGTGAAATTAATGGAAGGCAAATGTCTTGCGCCAGGTTTGGTGATGGTGCAATGGTGCACCAATGTGGGCATCAAGGTGTATAGCCTTTGGTGCATGTGTGTCCAGCGCCACATCCTTACTCTGTTTTCTCCCAGTCCACCAGTGTATCTTCACTGGGAAGGACAGTGCTGGTGGAGTGTACCTCAGGCTTCACCCACAAGGCAGAACAAGGCTTCCACCAGATTGCGTGGCATTTTAGCCGACAGATCTTAAACAGAGGAAGATTGTGACATTAATCCCAGTAAACATTCACTGCAGCGAGGCAGTCCAATCTTGTGCATATTTACTTGGAAGTAAGCCTCACTGAATTCAGTGGGACTTCACTTTCATACAAGCGTACCTAGGCTGCAGCTTAATACAAAATTACCTGAAAGCAAGCTGCAATGAACTTCTTGCTTCCAAGAACTGTGCTAATGCTTAGACCTTTAATCATGGATGTGGTGCATGGCGTTTAACAGTTCATGTTGAAATGATGAGTTGACCAAAGATGAGTGGCCAAATTTAAAACTGTGAAACCTTTTTTTTCTATTGAAATTTTGGAAGATGATAGTGGTGGCGGCAAGGCATGGAATCGGATTTTATTTTACAAATAGTCCTTCCTAAATTTATTTGCCATATAATGTGAACCTAAGCATATTTAAAAGTAAATGGACCCCTGACCATTAGGTCCAGTCGTGACCGACTCTGGGGTTGCGGTGCTCATCTCGCTTTATTGGCCGAGGGAGCCGGCATACAGCTTCCGAGTCATGTGGCCAGCATGACTAAGCCGCTTCTGGCGAACCAGAGCAGCACACGGAAACACCGTTTGCCTTCCCGCCAGAGCAGTATCTATTTATCTACTTGCACTTTGACGTGCTTTCGAACTGCTAGGTTGGCAGGAGCAGGGACCGAGCAATGGGAGCTCACCCCGTCGCGGGGATTTGAACCGCTGACCTTCTGATCAGCAAGTCCTAGGCTCTGTGGTTTAACCCACAAGCATATTTACCAAGATGTAAATTGAGTGAGTTCAATTAGACTTACTTCCTAGTAAGCTTGCTTTTGATTGCAACCATGCAGCCCAATTCTATGTATATTTATTTGGAAATAGTTTGCACGGGGTTCAATGGAGCTTGCTCCCACATGAGTGGCCCATAGGATTGCAACCGTAGGATTCAGAACTGTACATATATCCCTTGCTCCCCTGAATCTTTAGTGCCGCAGGACCCACCTGAGTCTGTAACTTTATGCAACCAGAGGCATCTTTGCAAGCTCCTGAAGTTCAGCCTCTTTGCAGCCACACCTGCTTCTTTGTCCCTGGTGTTGCCATGGTGACTTCTCAGGTGGCAGCCATGGAATGAGGCCCCTGGGTACCTCGAGATGATAAAGAGCACAACACTTTCAGCAACAACGACACTGGTGTTGTTGTCTTTCTTTCTGGTCCTGAGTGCTTTTTAAATATATATACTTTTACATGCAAGGAAGGAGAAATAATAGTTGAAGACCATCTTCTCTAGACCTGGCTTATAGATTTCCTAGGATTCCCACCTGGGCCAGCAACTACGAAATGGTGCCGCGTACGGTGTGTCTCCCTTTGAAAGGGTAGACTGAAAATCTGAGTCTAGGCATTTTCACTCTTGCAGGGATGGATCCAGAAAATCTGCATGGACTACCTGTGAGTACAGCATGACAATTACACAGTGGGGGATGCTATAATCGACCCAGGGCTATGTCTCAAATAAATATGTAAATAGTCTGCACCAAGAAAGCCACATTTCTACATTTCCCCCATGTAATTTATTCTGCTTTTCCTATTCATGGGGAGGGAGAGTTAAGTTCTGCAGGGCTCTAATGCTTCTCTTTCAGCCAATGAACGTTCTAATTCCTCTGTTCCTTTGGCTCCAGAGATTTCACCAGGCATTGCCTACACACTTTACCTGAAGGTGTGAGGGCTGTAAACTTTCTTTTTACAATCAATGCCAGATTCTGTGGCTGTTGCGCACTGCAAAGCACTGTAGAGTACACACACAAGGCACTGAATATGCTATCGCCATCGCTTCCTCAATCTGCCAGTGATAAGTGTGTATAGAGGAGGCATGACATGGAATGACATGGAATCTGTGCTCTGTATTTGAATGTGACAAGTAGGTATGTCTTTTGAATGCAGCGCATCATAAAAAATAAATAAATAGACATGCCTAAGTTGTAGGTATGGCAGATGGGGAAGGATGGAACACAACACAATGGAAGAGTGAAATTCTGTCTCCAGAGAAGGTGACAATGAATTTGTTGGGCAGGGGGATATTCTAAAGAAAACAAAGGCTACTATTCACCACTGTGTGGCTACAAAAGGAAAGGTATATCAGCTAGCTGATTTACATGGCGCTATAAGCAACATAAACTATCAAAGGGAGGGGGGAGTCCAACAGCAAGTAGATCCCTGCTTCAAAGACCTTACAATCAAATTTTCAACAAGTGAGAGACATGAAGGATGGGAAAGCAAAGCAGCAAGGATGAATCAGAGAGAGGCAATTACTTGTTTTTAGGCTTTGTTTTAAGTTGCAGGTGAGGCTAAGGTTAAGGGGTGAGTGAGGAAAGATTTGAAAGAAGAGAGGAAGAGGCCTCCTAAAAATAGTCCTGTGTATAAGAGCACAGCATTATACACAAAACTGAACGTCAATGTTGAATGAATTGCCTCCTTATTTGCATTCTGTTGCTAGGCTGGGTTTTCTAAGAAGGACTTGTTTTCAAATTCATATATCCCAAGACAATAACTTCCTCACCCACTATTCCCTTGCTCTTGACTAGAAGTTTACAGAAGCTGAAGCCATATTAAAATGAGGGTTGTTGCTCTGGGAGTTTTGTAGAGCAACCTGGCATGCCTTTATTGCTTTGCTTCTTTAAGTTAACTGTTCACAAAATACTGCACCTCCATATCCTGCAACAGGGCCACCAGCTGAAATAGCTTCTTGGGGTCTGTCAGCTGTATATACAAGATTTCTTCAAAATATTTGAAATGTTCACCCCAGGATGCTATCCAGCTCCTCCTCCTCCTGCTAGGCAATATTCTTCCATTCTGCATATCTCAAATTCGTTGACCTTCCACACAAAAAGTTTCAAAGAGATTCTCTGAAAAGTATGATTGATAAAAGCCAATAATAATCTTCCCCCAGTCCAACATAACAGCTTTGCCTCCAATATTGAGAAACAAGACATCCTTTATCTTTATTCCCTCAGGGGACTCTTCGCGGTGGTCATATACTGAGACAGTAATCCATAATTGCTTATTGTTTATTCATTAATTCACATATCTTCCAATTCCATTTCCTGTTGCTCATGGTTTTCCATCCTTTTTTTTTTTTAAGTCGGCTTCCGTTTTCTCTTTTTCCATTCTTTTTTCAACAATGTTGTCAGAGACTTAGTAGCTTTGCCCTCTAATTCAACTCCAAATTTTATGCAGCTCTGTCTCTGCCAACTCAGGATAACTCTTAATCTCTCCGTTCATGGTTTCCTTCTCCTCCAACATCATAACTCCACCATTTGACTGTTTCACTCCTCCAGACACCTATGTGGAAGACGTCTCGATTTCATCATCTATTGCCTCCAGCTTTACCATTCCATTCTCACGTTCTGGCAATCCTCCATTAGTATTTTCCCCCAAGTACTCTTTCCCCCTCAGTCCATTTTTATTCACTTTTCTGTGCATTTCTGTTCTATGTTCTTCCAATTGATCATTCAGTAGTTGTCGCATGATACCAGCAATCAGTGGGGTGTTTTTCCAGTATTTTCACCATACTGAGTGTTTCCCCCACCCCCGAGATCCACACAGTCCTTGCTTACATTCCTAACATTCAACTCTCACAGTGAGCAGTCATGTAGTTTCACATTACAGTCAGCACATTCATCAGTGAATAGGAGGATTTAAAATAAGACAAAATAAAGTGAAAATTCCTCAGAGTTGGAGAATCTCCTGTCTGTTTATAAAGTTTCTTTGCTATTTTTTTACTGGAGCTCACTTTTTTCTAGTTTTGCTTTCAGCCCCTTAATGGTTTCTCCTCTTAAGCCAGCAGTCTGGTCATATTGCAGACGAACATTTTAACCAGCAGAGCGATGGCCTTGGTCATAATTTATAGAAGTTTTGGAAATAATTGCAGAAAGGGAAGTTAGCTGACCTTTATCCTAAGGACTAACACCTAGGATGGTTATGCAGTGTTCAGGAATGATTATGGTTCTTCCACTCTTGGTTGCTCACTCCATCCGTCCAGGTCCTTTGAAGATTTCTTGTTCCCGCAGCATGGGAGCAGCCCTTTTAGAGCACTGGAAGTTAATCCCTGTTATCCCTGTTCCTCAGAGGTCACTGTATTACATGCTGCAGGTCCTTTTGTGCCATGAGAAACAAGAAGGTGGCACAAAGCATCAGATACTGAACAGCCCTTGATGGACATCATTGCAGTAAGCGCTACGGCAGTGAGTCGCTCCCCTTCCTCCCTATGCCATTTTGAGAAATCGAACTGGCTTGCACTCCAGTGACCTTCTCCCAGTCTTTTTCTCGTATGTAGAACTGCACTTTGATAGGTTCACACCCGTGAAGTTACTTAGAAGCCCCCTTCATGGCAAACACGTGTATATAAATTGGAAGCAGAGCTGGTGGGGATGTGGACGTTGAGGTTCTGCATGTAACCACCACCCACTTCTAATAACCCTGAATATGGCTTATAGGTAAGAACTAATCTTTGTTTATGTGGGGCTGAAATGACTCTTTACTGGTTTCCAGATACATTTAAGCTGCAATCCTTATCTATATATTTTGGGGGAGAAAGCCCCGTGTACACAGTGGAACATGTTTCCAAATAAACATGTAAAGAAATGAGTTACAAATCTGCTGCATTTCCTTTGACCTGAAAATATTGTGGCCCTTTAGAGTCAGAGAAGTTTTTCTTTAACCCCTACATACGATGGGGGGGGGGGAATTCCTCCCAACATCCCCAGGAGCACCAGAAACTGTTTGAAACATGGGGCTTGTGCACCATGAAGATGTGCCCAATTAAATGTTATTGGGGTTTTCGCATAATTGGGAGTTTAATTTGCTGTATTCAGGATCAAAATAGAATTTCCCTAGGTCAGATGTGCAATGATGAAGCACCAACCATTTTGCATAATATATTTTTAAATTTAAAGCCACTGCTGCATTTTTAATTTACAGAGCAAGAATGAATACTCAGAATCTTTTTTAAAAAATAAAGTGATCCAGAGTATCTTTAAGAACATCAGGAGAACCTTTCAGCATTAGGCCCAGGTCCACTTAGCTCTGCACTTTGATCCACTTGGATCATTTCAAGGAATACTGGGAACAAGCAGGTACAGTGGTACCCCGGGTTAAGAACTTAATTCGTTCTGGAGGTCCGTTCTTAACTTGAAACTTTTCTTAACCTGAGGTACCACTTTAGCTAATGGGGCCTCCCGCTGCTGCTGCTGCCCTGCTGCTGCACGATTTCTGTTCTCATCCTGAAGCAAAGTTCTTAACCCAAGGTACCATTTCTGGGTTAGCAGAATCTGTAACCTGAAGCGTCTGTAACCTGAAGCATCTGTAACCCGAGGTACCACTGTAATTGGTGGTCCACCAGAATTTGGCCTGTGGAATACTATGAACCTTCATCTTCTTTCTGTCCACTTCTGGATTAAAATATGATTTAGAAGAACATGACACATATTCCATGACATACATAATTTCTGATATATAATTCCTGCATTGCAGGAGGTTGGACACTAGATGATCCTCAGGGCATCTTCCAACCCTACAATTCTATGATTTATAAAAGTATGAACAACGAGGAGAGAGGAGCTCCCCCTTCTCATAAATTAGGACTTGGAGATCCCACAGCCAAGCTGATTGACAGTAGGCAAAAAGATGTACTCCTTCATATAGTCCATAATTGACTTATCCGGTTCACTAAGACAAGGTCTGGGAATGGCAAGTGGCTTAGATGGCTTTTAGAAAGGATTAGACACATTCACAAAGGATAGGACTTTCAGGAACTATTAGGTAGGCTAAGCAAACATAACTTCTGTGGGGGGGGGGAGTTGCAAATGAAAAGATGTGTATGTGTGGGGAGGAAGAGAACCCCAAGCAGACTGACAAGGGGGTCAGGGCTTTGTGGCTATCAGGACCAACAGAATTTGAGAACAGGTCCCCCCCACACTTGCTTCTTCCCCAACTTCCGCCATGTAGCAGGTTCTTGCTTCAAGCTGGCAGGAGCAAGTATCTGGAGCACCTTTCTTAGGGGGCGTAATATAGCAGGTCCCTCCTTCTCACTACCAAATGTAGTCAGGGGAGAAACGAAAAGGGGTGGCAGTCACTCCAGTGCCCTGCTGTTGAGTACACAGGGGCATCTGACTAGATGAGATGACCTGATCCATCAAATTGGCAGATACAGCAAATCGGTTCTTATGTTCTTAGGGGGCTGGGGGTTGTGTCTTGCAGTCCATGGCCTGGCTTGAATAATCTCAAGTTATTTGTCCCATAAGACGCTTTCTGCAGGGCACCTGCACTCTGTTGCGTTATACTGCTTAATCTGAGCCTCATCCGTCTCACTCTTCTCATACAACTGCTAATGACTGCAGTTACCGCACACATCACGTGTCCCCATGGCTTATGGGCAGGAAGACATTGAGTCCCCTTTCTTGAATTTGTCACAGGAGGCTTCTTTCAGTAACTTTCTTTGAACTTTCCTCCAGGTTATCAACAACTACCTGGATGGGGCTCAAGCAGGTTCCACAGAAAGGCTCACACCTGGAGGGATGCACTTCCGAGACAGCAAGAGGAAAGTGGACTATGTTTTAGCTTATCACTATCGGAAATCTACCTCGCAGTCCAGTGGTGGTTCTCCAAGCCTCTCGCAGAGACCTCCTTCTTTGGCTATCATTTCTAATGGGGAGACGGCCAAAAGCCAATCTGAGCAGCAGCCGTTGCCGCCACAAGGCCAGGAAGCAGCTTCTCCAGATGCCGAGGTCATCGATCTGGGGCCATTGGAGGCTCTGGAGGAAGCGAAACGGGAGCAGAGGAAAGAGTTCGAAAGCAACCTGATGGAAGCTGGTCTGGAGATAGAAAAAGATGCAGAGGTAAGAACTGTCAACAGACAGGTAGGAGAGATCTGATGGGTAAGGCCAAAAATCAAGCTGTTAGCTTTCATTTTGCAAACAAAGTAAGTACCTAAGGCAGTCATATCCAGAGTCCCCAAAAGCTCAAGAACTTCAATTCTAAAAAACGCTCAACAACAACAATTTCAATCCTAAAAAAAGCTCAACAACTTCAATCCCCCCCCCAAAAAAAAGGTCAACAACATCGGTCGGCCCTCACACATGTTCACTTCATCAAATCTGGCCCTCTCTGAAAAATGTTTGGACACCGCTGGGCTCTTGTTCAAAAGTTGTCAGACAAAATGCGAGCTCCTCCCCCAGCCCCAAACGTCAATGAAATGGGCTGCCCTGACTGGTAGTCCCTGCAGTACAGGGTTTTAGCCAGTTAAGTTAAATCAAAGTTGTGATGGGCAAGTCCCATTTTGAATATTACACAAGAGCTAGTGATTTCTAGAGCTCCCTTTTCTGCTTCTGTCTCATTGTTGCCCAGTCCAGACTTGCATGTGTGCATAGCAGTAGCTCTCCACGGCCCATCCACTTCATCCTCTCTCTGTGTCCTTCCAGGCATGCACATCCAACAATTTCATGGCTGATAATAAGTGTACATGCGGCTTTAAATTATCAGTTACAGATAGGTAGCCGTGTTGGTCTGCCATAGTCAAAACAAAAAAAAAATTTTCTTTCCAGTAGCACCTTAAAGACCAACTAAGTTAGTTCTTGGTAAGTGTGCAAGCACACGAAAGCTCATACCAAGAACTAACTTAGTTGGTCTTTAAGGTGCTACTGGAAAGGGAAAAAATTCTTTAAATTCTCGTTATTTTTGCAAAAAAAGAGGAGGATGTTATACATTTTATCTATCAACTATTTTTGGAGAGAAATATAAAAGTGTGCATTCAGTTTATGATGTCATTAAAATGTGTTGTACTTCCTTCTAAATGTTTTAATATTTTTATTTATCAGACTGATACCTCTACACCTTCCTCCAAAGGAGTCTAGAGCTATAGGAAGTTTAGTTTTTCCTGGGTTTCTAAGCAGGACAGCTTGGCCTGTTTTGAATCTGGTCTTTGTCAGCTTCCTATACTCATTTTTCTGTGAGTAAGGTTGCAATCCTAATCCTAGTTATCTGGGAGTAAGCCCTATTGAATTTAGCAGGACTTATTTTTCAATAAATGTGGTGTGTATGTGTAGTTTTTCTTACAACCTTGGGCTGGGAGTTGGTTCAGTCACCAAAGCACACGGCATGCTTACAGTATTGTGTGGGTTTGGGGGTTTTTTCTGCCAGAGTTGGCAAGCTTTTTCTCTTTTTGTTTCATATAGCTCTTGCTGTACAATAACATGACAGTTGAAGCAAAAGCACAATGTCCCTTTTGCAGCGATTTTATACCTCTTGCACCTTCACAACAGCCATGTGACAAAAGTTTAGATGAAAGTTGGTGGCTAGTCCAAAGAAGTGAACACAACAATGATGAATTAAGTGACTTAAATGTTTAAACCATACATTTTCAGAGGACGTATGTGCGTACCTGTATCTGTGTATCTAGTTATCAAGGTTGGAAAACTGGTTTTGCTTTTCACCTGCTATGAAAAATCAGGAGTGGAGGGTGGGAGGATGCCTGTTTTCCTAGGTTTGCTTGTGTTTTTATTTCCAGCGTTTCATCACCTTTTTATTCCAAACTATAAGGTTGTAGAAGTTAGTTTTTAATATATTAAGTTGCTCAGGTGTTTTGGAGCTCTTGTTTTTACAATGTGGAGCAGGGGAATGCTGGCACAGAGATAAATGTGCTTTATAGTAGGGAGTGTAGTTGTTATCCAATCTCTTGGAGAGTGTATTTCTTCTAGGGCAGGGATAGGCAAACTAAGGCCCGGGGGCCAGATCTGGCCCAATCACCTTCTAAATCCGACCTGTGGATGGTCTGGGAATCAGCGTGTTTTTATATGAGTAGAATGTGTGCTTTTATTTAAAATGCATCTCTGGGTTATTTGTGGGGCATAGGAATTTGTTCATATTTTTTTTCAAAATATAGTCCGGCCCCCCACAAGGTCTGAGGGACCAGTGGACCGGCCCCCTGCTGAAAAAGTTTGCTGACCCCTGGAAATGCAGCAGTCAGATGGCGCATGGAGCGGGGGATGTTCGTTAAGTTGATTGTGGCACCAATTGGCAGGAAGAGGTGATTAGCTGCTTTCCCACCCATGGGAGGAACATGGGGATCTTAGGAGTGGGTTGGTGCTGCTGGAATAAAAACTTAAATAAATTGTTATTCAGAGAGCTTGAGGTGGTGCCCATGGCTCTTTCCCTTTCCATTTTATCCTCACAAGATCCAGGGGAACCAAGTGAGCTTCATGGCTAAGTGGGTATTGCAAATCCTCTGTGCTCAGAAGATCTTAAATCTTCACTGTATCCAGCATGAGCATCTGAACAGAGCCGCTGTAACTCTTAAATCACTTTTGACCCTCCCTCTGTAAGAAATGCCATGCGCAAGATCAGCAGGTGAAAGACAGACAATAACATAACCCCTTGGCAGCTCATGAAACTTGATGTTGTATAGGACTGCCATACGTCCGGAATTTCCCAGACACAGCCGGTATTCGCCTGTCGAAAACAACGCCTGGGCGGAAAACGATTAAATGTCCAGGAAAATCTGGACGTATGGGAACCCCTCTCAACAACTTTGGCCAAAAGAACCTTAAAAACTTTTGTGTCTGGATTTTCACTTTTTGAAATATGGCAACCCTAATGTTGTCCCTGCTGCCCTGCCCTGGTTTGGGGGTGGCACGGGAGAAGAGCAGCGTTCTTGTGCCTTAAACAGCTATACGACAAGCAGATATTAAACACAGTAAGCAGCAGAGAACTACAATTATGGGGGAAACGCCGCCCTGTTTAATGATCTGTTCATTGGTGCATTACTTTTGTCTCTCTATCCCGACCTGCAAAAGAGGACACAACTTTCCTAGAAGCATAGAATTGTAGGGCTGGTTCTCTTGCATGCATGCATGTACACACACACACTGAGCGACATCTCTCTGCCCCATCCCCAACAATCAGTTAAGCCCCTTTATATAGCTGGCGGCCTCTGAGCATTGGCATCAGTCCCAGGGCACCATGGGCCCTCCTGAGGTCATGAGCGCTCAGCCAGTGGCCCACCAAGCCAGCCACTGCCCATAGCTGTCAACCGTCCCTTATTTGGCGGGAAAGTCCCTTATCCCAGCACCGTGTCCCGCTGCTGTCCCTTATTGATGATGTCCCTTAAATTTCCTGGGTTTCAAAGGAAGCAGCTCCTCTCCCTCCCTCCCTGCCAGCCAGGGAGGAGGGAGGCTCCAACTGTGTTGCTTGGCTGCGTTGCTCACCCAATAAGGAGTCTAAGAACGACTGGGGGGTGGAGCTTGCATGCTTTGTGCCGACCAAATTGGCCGCGTTGCCTGGGGACTCGCCTTTGCTCAGCGCTTCCCAGCAGAGAGGTGACGGTGGTTTTCTTTGCTGCACCCGCTTTGCCGGGTTGCTGCGCTGTGGGAACCACCGCATGAGGCTTTGTTTGGCTGCTGGTTGACTAAAATCCCTTATTTTGGCTGCTGATCCCTTATTTTCGAGGCTGCTGGTCCCTTACTTTCAAATCTGTAAGTTGACAGCTATGCCACTGCCCATGATTCTGATGTTCACACCCATGATGCAGTCATAAGAAGTGCCTTGCTCTATCAGACCAAGGCCCACCTACCCCACATTCGCAGTCTCTACCCCTGCTCTACATGGACCATCAGTAGTTAAATGAAGCTTCGGTTGCGCTGCTCTTTAATAACCACAAATGGATCCTTTGCTGTATTCATTCATTATAGTATATGTCAAAGCCATAATAGGGCAGTCATTTGAGATGAGCTTTGGCACCTGGACAAAAAAGATTGCCTTGCAGGCTGTTGTGAATGAAATGCGGACAGAAAGGCACAGAGCATTTAGGAGATGAAGGCTATTTTTTAAAAAAGCAACCATTTTTTGATTCTTCTTCTAAAGGCAAGTAAGCTTGTACCTCTCAGGACTTGGTCCCATAAACCCAGAGTTGTATACAACCCAGAACACCTTTTAGGCAAAACATCCCTGGTAAAGAAAGCGGAAAGGTGTCTGGTAGTTGCCTAGATGAAGATATAAGGCATCAGTTTATGTTTCCTTGCTTAAAGATAAGAGATGTTCTTATATTGTGATTGTATGTTGTGAATTGTCCCGAGACCTGCATGTATAGGGCGGTATATAATAATAATAATAATAATAATAATAATAATGATCCTACTTAATCCAGCTCCATCTATCATAAATGCTCCTCACCTCTGCCAATTTTGGCTCATTTATTGAAGAAAACTACTTGGCGAAAAGTAGAAGCAACAGGTTCCTGCACATTTATTCTCCGTAAGAAGTTGGATGCCAAATTAAAGGAAATTCTTAGATACATATTTCAGATTCTGAGATCAACAAGTCAGCTGGCATTAAGTTTATTCAGAAATATGTCACTATTTGCAAAAGCAGTGTGTGGGGTTCAGCGCTGGTCCTTCTCAGAGCAGACCCGTTGAAGTTAACGGACATGATTAACTTGGGGTCATGGATTTCAATGGGTCTGCTCTGCACAGGACTTAGCTGAATGCAACCCATTATGGATAGGGATAATTGATAATCTGGGATAATCTGCTAGGGAATGAATGGGACTATGAACGCCCTATTCCCACACCCCCTGGGGTGCCTTGGAGATGACCCTTTGTTGTTGTTGTTGTTGTTTAGTCGCTTAGTCGTGTCTGACTCTTCGTGACCCCATGAACCAGAGCACGCCAGGCACTCCTGTCTTCCACTGCCTCCCACAGTTTGGCCAAACTCATGCTGGTAGCTTCGAGAACACTATCCAACCATCTCGTCCTCTGTTGTCTCCTTCTCCTTGTGCCCTCCATCTTTCCCAACATCAGGGTCTTTTCCAGGGAGTCTTCTCTTCTCATGAGGTGGCCAAAGTACTGGAGTCTCAGCTTCAGGATCTGTCCTTCCAATGAGCGCTCAGGGCTGCTTTCCTTCAGAATGGAGAGGTTTGATCTTCTTGCAGTCCATGGGACTCTCAAGAGTCTCCTCCAGCTCCATAATTCAAAAGCATCAGTTCTTCGGCGACCAGCCTTCTTTATGGTCCAGCTCTCACTTCCATACATCACTACTGGGAAAACCATAGCTTTAACTATACGGACCTTTGATGGCAACGTGATGCCTCTACTTAGGGTCCCTCTACAATTCTAGGATTCTATGGGTTGGGTATATGGCTGGCAGGAGGAAGGAGGGGCCAAGACTAGAATAGAGACTTCATATGATAACTGAGTGAAAGCGTCACCAGGAGTACAAGGGGCTGCACTACTAACCCGAACCATAAAAGCCACATCTGGAAAACTAGCAGAATCTAGCAGACGCTCCATGCTCATTTGTATGAGATTTCCTCCGGGGAAAATCTGTTTGAAGCTTTGTTAACCCAGAAAATCATGGGGATTTTGACCTGTAATTTCATGTGAAGAAATTTCAGGCGGTATTCTGGCATACAGATATTTCCCCCCTGTCATTTGAAATTTAGTGCAACATGGCAGTACAGTGGTACCTCGGGTTACATACGCTTCAGGTTACATATGCTTCAGGTTACAGACTCCGCTAACCCAGAAATAGTGTTTCAGGTTAAGAACTTTGCTTCAGGATGAGAACAGAAATTGTGCTCCAGCTGTGCGGCAGCAGCAGGAGGCCCCATTAGCTAAAGTGGTGCTTCAGGTTAAGTACGGACCTCCGGAATGAATTAAGTACTTAACCCGAGGTACCACTGTATATCGATTTTAAAAAAAGTTTCAGTTCCATAACACAACAGGTAATGCAGCGTAAAAAGAACGTTAGAATCTGGGACAGAAGTGCTAGCGTTAGAATCAGGAAAATGAACATGGCCATCTCCACTTCTGCACATCTCTCATTGCTGGTTCTTAACGGCAGCTTTCTGATGGTGCCACAGAGGCAGGATTCTAATGTCCTGTTAGCCTGTGATAGCTGTGCATCTCAGCTTCCACCTTGCTGTCCTTCCATTAGTGATCTTTCAGCGGAGTCATCATCCATTCAAACCATTCACTCATAGGATTACAGTACATAATTAGGAAATTAAAGACAGCAGTAGCAACAGAAAAGGTGTCAGGGCTAGGGTTGCCACTCATCCTGCAATAATACAGGATTGTCCCGTATTTCAATGTTTCAAAGTTTGTCCTGTATTTCCCCCTATTTCCACTCTGCTTCTCTCCCTCCCTCCCTCCCTCCCTCCCTCCCTCCCTCCCTTCCAAGATAAGAATCCTTTCTAAATGCCCATCTCCGGACTCCAGCAGGGAAGGCTTGACTGGAGAAACCGCCCCTCGCTTTCCCCCTTTCCTCTTTTTGTGAGCACATGCGCTGAACCCTGTCTGTGGAGCCTACCTCCCCAAAGAATGAGAACTCCAAAGTATGGGTTCAAATTGGCCACAACTTTATTTAACTTCAGAATGTGGGGAACTTGGCATAGGCCTTGGCATGTAACCCTCTCAGCCCGTCCGGGACTGAGGATGTGCAGGACAATGAGGTACAGTGGGAGGGGACGGTAAAGCACAAACTTACACAGCGCGCCCTCGCACCTTACTTCTGCCGGGAGTTTGACCTACATGCTGCCGCTCTAGGGCCAGGGATTCCTACAACCAATCCTTTAATGAAATGCCTCCCGCCAACTTGAAGATAGACTTTGCCAAGGCCTAAAAACCGCCAAAGTTGTGACAAAAGGGAAGGTGAAACCTTCCAATGCAGGGAAAATTCCTTCCTGGTTCTGAATACAGCAACCATCTTACGACCATAGCAGCGCCCGCTGACCTGGAATGCAAAATATTAGGCTGCAAGGAAATATTATTAATTTGGGAGGGATGGGTGGGCAAACCTGGAAGAGGAAGAAACAAAGTGAGGTTTGGCCGAGGGGGTCAGCCTCTTTCCCTTGGCCTTCGCCCCACCCCCAGCCAGCCGTCCATTGTCCTCCCAGGACCAGGGATGGGACGATAGCCACCCTAAACCAGGTGGGAGGTACAAGACCCAGGTAAGCCCTCTCGGTGTTCCAAACCCCACCTACCTGTTGGGAAGGGAGGGTGGAAATTCTCTTCGCTCTCTCTCCTCATCCCGCCCCCACGGAGGAACAAACCAGGGCAAGGCTTCAATGTTGCCTCTTCCATTTCCCCGAAATTTTGGTGTGGGTTAAGGCAGCCATGCACAAAACTGCAGCCTAGGAGCACCGGGCCTCATCCTTCACGAGAGCAACAGGTTCTGAGTCCCTAGAAACAAGTGGTTTTGTGTTAGTGTGGCCCAGAAGCCCAAATTCTGAACTTAGTTGTTGTTTTTTTAATAATTTTTTATTAAGTTTTCCAGTTAACAATCCAATCATATCACATTAGTTATTCCAAATTATACCAATACATATCGAAAAGTCCAAATATTTTGCCAAATTTTAAATTTTTGTTGGGGGTTCCCATGCTTCAAGTTCAGTAAGGGTCCGATCATCTCATATTTCTGCTGCTTTTGGTGTTCACAAGTCCCATCTTTCGATCTTCTTGTTGTTATCATTTTTCTTCTTAATAACCTCTGAGTTGTTTCCACAAGCGAGTCAAGGCAAGCATTATTATGTTTCTGTGTGAACTTTGTAAGGCTCCCCCCTTTTTTTAAGCTGGTAAGTCTTTTGTTTGCAGTAAATCATCACACACTGATCCAAAAGTCCTGCTCGGGCGGCAGGCACCATTTTTGTCGGTTCCGATGAAATAAAATCTACCAAATTCTGAACTTAGTTATCTGCATGACATTCAAGAGAGGAGGGTGGGGAGAAGTAGCTCCCGACAAGACTTGCCCTCCCCTCCTGACACCTAATATTTTTATATCTCAGAAATCTGACAAGTGGAACAAAGCCTATCGTCCCCCCCATCAGAATATGCCCCCCACTGTTTGTTTATTGCCCTGGTCTGTATGTATTGCTGTACAGAACTGGATGTGTGTGAAAGGGTGTGTCAAAGGTCATGTATTTAAGCATGGGTAGCAAAGCATAGGCAGATTTACAAATTAATGTGTATGTGTGTGTGTGTGTGACAAATTTCAAAGCAGCCCTCCGGTTAGGCTGCAATAGATTGCCTTGAAGTAATTTCAGCACCAGGTGGGGGGAGGAAAGCCTCCCGCCTCCCGCTGCCATCCTGTCCTTTATTTTGCTAGAACAAAGGTGACAACCCTATGTCAGACAAAAGAGAAATATAAAACTGTACAACTGTAGAGGCACAGCACATTATAAAATACTTAGCTCAATACTTCACACAGTATATTGTGCTTGACTGGTAAGAATGCAGAACCACAGAACAGAGGTTCTGAGAGAGAGAGACAGACAGACAGACAGATCTGGACTCTGAATTAGCCAGTTTCAAGTAGATAAAATACTGAACCACACTTTTTAAGGGAATCTGAGACCAGTAAAAGTCAGACCCTTGATAGACACAGACTGTTGTTTGGTGTGCTGGTGAAATGTACTTCATATCTGAAGTCGGTGACCTCCGTCGCCCTTGAAAAATGTTGTGTGCACCTCCTTAATTGCACTTTACTAACCTTACAGAAAGACTAGCCTCAACTACCTGAGATATTGTAAATAAAAGAATTAATCTCAGAATGCATATTGGGAATAAGAGACAGGACATCAGTCAGTCGCAGGCTTGACATGATTGCAGACCTCCATGCTCAGTGCATGGGCATTGTGGAAAAGGGTCAAAATACTGCTTGACTTGTACTTGAGGAAATCCCTTCCATGATTCATGCGTGAACAGGAGCTTAGATATCAGGGCCTGTGGGAGCCAGTGCTGCTCACAGGATTTACAGACCCGAGAACATAGAGGAGAGAAAGAGTGAGCTGTCTCCAGAGAGCGTAGACAAAGAGACACTACAATCCAGGGAATGCTGTTTAAATGCTTTTGTAATGTTCTTAAGTGGGTCCCTTGTGCATCTACGCACATGGTCACATTGTCAACCGAGCACCACAGCAGGATCCAAGAGAACAGCAGAACGGTGGCTTTACTAACTAAACAGATGATAACAGGATTAGCTTTGAGAGCAGCTTACAAAGAACTGCCTTGGTACGGGGCCAACACACACACACACACACACACACACACGTCGTAACTCTTGCCAAGTCATAGGAAGAACTATGGTTTCAGTGTTCCCAAACAGTTCTTTAGAATAGACGACCATGCCACTAGACCCCAAGATAATAATAATTACCGTATTTTTTGCTCTGTAAGACTCACTTTTTCCCTCCTAAAACGTAAGGGGAAATGTGTGTGCGTCTTATGGAGCGAATGCAGGCTGCGCAGCTATCCCAGAAGCAAGAACAGCAAGAGGGATTGCTGCTTTCACTGCGCAGCGATCCCTCTTGCTGTTCTGGCTTCTGAGATTCAGAATATTTTTTTTCTTGTTTTCCTCCTCCAAAAACTTGGTGCGTCTTGTGCTCTGGTGCGTCTTATAGAGCGAAAAATATGGTAGGTAAGTAGGGTTCAACCTTTAAAAGAACCAGGTAGGCAAGATTTTCCCCAAATTCCATTCCTGCCATTCTTAGACAAAATGGCTTTCCAAATTTCCCTGCCTACAGAAGGGTGAATCTGTATGTTTTGGTTCTCTCAGTTTCTCATTTTTCTAATCTTAAATTCAGTTCTCCACATGTATGCAACAACTGAACACTTGGTAGCTCAGTAGGCAGAGCATGAGACTTTTAATTTCAAGGTCATGGCTTTGAGGCCCGTCTTGGGCAAAAGGTTCCTGCATTGCAGAGGTCAGACTAGATGACTCTTGTGGTTCCTTCCAACTCTAGAATTCTATGATTCTCTATGAAATGCATTTTTTAAAAAATCCTTTGAAAATTCACCAGCACAGGACCATTTTGGGACTTGTTGGGAATTTGTGGATTTAAAACTATATTGTACTTAGAGCGTTATTGTTTAGTGCTTTGGAATCAGGAAAAGAGACAGGATCATTAGTCCAGCAGAGAAAATATTTCTCCATTGATTCGTTTTGCATGCAGTTGTAGTATCAGTGGATATTCATTGCTCAGCCCAGGAAAGCCCTTTGTAATTATCAATGACTTTGTTTTTAGCAGAAACTGATCTTTAAATCAAACCCAGTGGGAAAGTCAAGGCAGGAACTGGTGGATGCCTCTAGGGAACACTTAGCAGTACATAAAATACTAGAAGCAACATGCGCATAGAACCTCGTGGGAAGGAGTGATTGGTGGTTGATTTGGAGTGACAAAGGTTGGTGGGGAAATGTTTAAGCGCAACTGCTTTTCAACTCAAAATAGCCCACCTCCCAAAGCTTCTTTTCTTTAAGAAAAAACAGAACTCACCTGTAATGGTTCTAGGGGTTGCTCGTGCGTAAACCGGTGCCAACACCTGGCTGGGTTGCCTGAGTGAACCCTTTCTGTCCGGAGAGCCACTCGTCAGTGGCCGTCTCAATCGCTGGCAGAATCCGTCAGTGGGCGTTTCTTGAACTTCTTCCAGCAAAGAAGCTCTTTGACACCTAGTCTCCTCCTACTCTCCCTGCGCGGAAGCCTTCTGCGCAAGAAGGGTGTAGGCAACGGAGGACCCTTACTCCCCCCGCTGGTCCCCGGCAAGGAGTCGTGGGACCGCCTCGCCGATTCCCCCATCTGCCCCCCTTCTCCACTGGTGCTACGCTGATTCCCTTCCCCAGAAGATGGGCTGCCTCTCCCCATCCCGGGACGCTCTCCGGAACCCCTCTGGAGCCCGCTCTCTCCCCCCGGCCCTGATGGCAGTTCCCTGACATCACCAATTTGAATATTGCAATAATCAATATTGGGAAATAAGCAGGGAATAAAGGAAAACATTGGTTGACTCTGTAGGGCAGATTTTAGAAGCATCAGTTAATTGAAACTGCCAGACTCAACAAGAGAATATGAAAAACAGAAACCTTTGCATTGCAGGGGGTTGGACTAGATGATTCTTGGGTACCTTCCAACTCTGCAATTCTATGATTCTGTACCTGAGGTGAATAAAACTGCCATATTAGCAAGAAAAAGAGATAATGATGTTGAGCGGCAATGCAAAGCCAGAAAGAAAAACGGAAGTTCGATTTTAGCACTGTAAAATTTGAGAGAATGTGTTTATGGCCTGTTATAATCAGATTATTGTGAATGAAACATGTCAGATCATAGGGTTACACACTCCTTGCCATCTCATGCAGAAAAGCTGGATAGTAGCACTTCTTTGGAGAAAATAATAAGAACCCTTCCAAAATTGACCAAAGACCTTCATAGTCTAAAACCCTGATGCCCACAGTAGTTAACTAGCTCACAATAAGGTCTTGAGGGCAATAGCCTTGCCCTCTATCTTCCACCATCCAACTTCACCGGCTGATCCTTGGGAGGGAGAAAAAAGTTTCTCTCACTACTTTCTCCACACCATGTAAATTTTTCTAAACATCTCTTAAATAACCCCTTACCCATCTATTGTTTCAAGGAACCTATGGGGTTATTATTTGGCTAAGATTTGGGGGAAGTCAGTAGGGTTGTGGCTCCAGGTGCCTTGAGGCCATGAGCAGCCAGGGGCTTACATGAGAAGATGAAAGAATCACGGGAGAATTGCTTTGGGATAAAATAGGTCACGATTTTATGGATTACAGATGTAAGTAGGTCTTGGCATAGGCATTGTAAACTGAATCACCCAGTCTGATTGTTCGATGGGATAGCTCAGTCGGTAGAGTATGAGACTCTTAATCTCAGGATTGTGGGTTTGAGTCCCATGTTGGGCGAAAGATTCTGCAATGCAGGGGATTGGACAAGATAACCCTTGTGGTCCCTTCCAACTCTACAATAATATTATTCTATCCCAGGTTAAGGATCATCTCACAATGTTAATCCCAGGGTAAGGATCATCTCAGGGACGCGGGTGGCGCTGTGGGTAAAAGCCTCAGCGCCTAGGGCTTGCCGATCGAAAGGTCGGCGGTTCGAATCCCCGCGGCAGGGTGCGCTCCCGTTGCTCGGTCCCAGCGCCTGCCAACCTAGCAGTTCGAAAGCACCCCCGGGTGCAAGTAGATAAATAGGGACCGCTTTCTAGCGGGAAGGTAAACGGCGTTTCCGTGTGCGGCTCTGGCTCGCCAGATGCAGCTTTGTCATGCTGGCCACGTGACCCGGAAGTGTCTCCGGACAGCGCTGGCCCCCGGCCTCTAGAGTGAGATGGGCGCACCAACCCCAGAGTCTGTCAAGACTGGCCCGTATGGGCAGGGGTACCTTTACCTTTACCTTTAAGGATCATCTCACAATGTACATCAAATGTTCATCGCTAGGGAGGGAGATGTCGTCACGCCACTCCTTGGTGTGTGGAGTGCCGCAGGGTGCAATCCTCTCCCCGATGCTTTTTAACATCTTCATGCCCCCCCTTGCCCAGATTGTCCAGAGCTTTGGGCTGGGCTGTCTCCAATATGCTGATGACACTCAGCTCTATCTGCTGATGGATGGCCACACCAACTCGGCTCCAAACACACTGACCAGATGCTTGGAAGCTGTGGCTGAATGGTTTCATGCGAGCCGATTGAAATGAAATCCTTCCAAGACAGAGGTCCTCTGGCTGGGTCAGGATGGGGACCAACTCCCTTCTCTTGCAGGGGCCCAATTGGTGCCAGTGCCTTCCGATAAGAGTTTGGGTGTAATCCTTGATGCCTCCCTTTCCATGGAGGCGCAGGTTACAGCAACAGCCAAGGCGACATTTTCCCACCTTCGCCACATTAAGCAATTGGTCCCTTACCTCTCCCACCCCAATCTGGCCACAGTGTCCATCTTCTCACTAACCCTCAAGCAGAACCTCAAGCAGAAAATGAAGGGTGGCTGGCTGGGGTTGCTGAGTGCCAGCTGAGCTCCAGGCAGGAGGTGTGGCCTGGCTTTATAGTTTTCGCTTGGGTCCGCTCCAAAGCCACAGCCACCATGTCGCCCATGATCAGTCAGAATCCAGAGCAAACCACCAGAGGTCTGTGCAACCACTGGGGGAAGAAATGGCATTATCCCCGGCTGTGTGGGAACACAGAGCCTGCCACCCGCCCCCGGGGCTGCTCACCGGGAGAATAATAAGCGTTTTTTTTGTGAACTTCCTTTTCTTTCAAGCAGTGACTTCAAGGAACCAAACCCTTCTTTGCCCATGTTTAAGTTGGTCTTGGGAGGTGAGGTAAAAAGGTAAAGGGACCCCTGACCATTAGGTCCAGTCACGGACAACTCTGGGGTTGCGGCGCTCACAATATAGTAAAAATAAATGACTTTTTTTCCTGTTCATTAAAAAAATAATACTTTAGGACAACACCTGTTTTCATGTTTGGTCCCACTTTTATAATCCTCGCAGCATCTAACAAATGAATTCTATTCCCAGAGTGACAGTTAGCGTGTAATGATGTTCTGGCACAAACAATCGTGTTTTGTCCTGACAGATACTCTTAGAAGTGGAAACATTTTGTTGTGGAAAGGCTGTGGAGCTGGTGCTGGAAAGAATGCAGAGGAGAAGCGTTCATCTTCATAAGCAGAAAAGCAAACTCCTCCTCCATTACTTCTAGAATTTTCTATACAAGCTGTTTTTAAAAAGCTCTGACAAAGCTGAGGATGAACATTTGTTCACTTTTATCCCTTCTTGCTTTTTCAAAAGGATTTTTCCCTGGGGTGGGCGATGAATTCAGAAGGACATTATTAAAACACACGAAAATAAATCTTTAACCAGTTGTAAAAATACATAATAAAGCAATACTATACAGTACATTAAATGCAATTTAAATGAATTTAGCAGTTACATTCAACTGCCTTTCTTCACAGCTTTAGGATGTTAAAATTGAATATTATTTTCTATGGTTTTTAAACAATCTCCGTCAGTTCTGATACCAGTTTTTGGGTCTATATTTTATTTGCTCAGCTTTACAGACAATATAAAGGTAAAGGTACCCCTGCCCGTACGGGCCAGTCGTGTCCGACTCTAGGGTTGTTCGCCCATCTCACTTAAGAGGCCGGGGGCCAGCGCTGTCCGGAGACACTTCCGGGTCATGTGGCCAGTGTGACGAAGCTGCTCTGGCGAGCCAGCACCAGCGCAGCACACGGAAACGCTGTTTACCTTCCCGCTATAAAGCGGTTCCTATTTATCTACTTGCACTTAGGGGTGCTTTCGAACTGCTAGGTGGGCAGGAGCTGGGACCGAAAGACGGGAGCTCACCCCGCTGCGGGGATTCGAACTGCCGATCATACGATCGGCAAGTCCTAGGCGCTGAGGTTTTACCCACAGCGCCACCTGCGTCCCTACAGACAATATGCACACATACATATTCTTCCACACTTAGCCTCAAATAGATCTAAGCTTTATGTCTTGACAATAGCAGGCTTCTTTTTCATTCTTTTTAAGCAGAGTACTGCTAATCAAGTTCAATGCTGTGATTATAACACGCTGGTTTGGGCAGTAGTGCTTTCTCCTAAACTTTTTTTGATCAGCGATCCTGTCCCTTGTTTGTGCTGTTATCACCCGTCATTTAATTGTAAAATGTGTTTCCTCTGAAACAGTGATTGTAACACCAGCAATATAACTTTATAATTTTTTTAAAAAATGTTTTTACTGTATTTTATAATTGGTGTTAGCCGCCCTGAGCCGGGCCTTGGCCTGGGAGGGCGGGTATAAATAAAGTTGTTGTTGTTGTTATTTCTGCTTATATTTTTATATAGCTTATGTATATTTTTACTTCATATTTATATTTTCTTTTTGCATTTGTCCATTGTAAGTGTATTATTCAAATCCTGACTATTTGACTACAGTGGTACCTCGGGTTAAGAACTTAATTCGTTCTGGAGGTCCATTCTTAACCTGAAACTGTTCTTAACCTGAGGTACCACTTTAGCTAAGGGGGCTCCCGCTTCTGCCACACAATTTCTGTTCTCATCCTGAAACAAAGTTCTTAACCTGAGGTACTATTTCTGGGTTAGCAGCGTCTGTAACCTGAAGCGTCTGCAACCAGAGGTAGCACTGTATTTTTAAAGTTGATCCATTCATCAATTCTCAGTTGTGTCCTTAGCCCTAGCTGTTTTTTGTTCACTGTTTTGGTGCTGCTGACAAGTCTAACTTGTCTGTAATTGTTCAAAGGATCTGTAAAGTTTACTTTATCTTTGAAGAAGGAGAATTCATCTGGGCCATAACTCTGTGGATTAATACTAGCTAGAAGTAGTAGTAGCAACAATATCATTTGTTTAGCTTTAAGCCATAACAAAGGGGAAAAAATACTTTGAGGGTTGAGCCACAAATTTCCTGGCAGCCAATGCAAATAGAGACATGTGCTGATATAATTTTCTTTGTCCAGCAACAGAAAGCACACAAACTCACTTGATGAAACAATCCTGCCGATGAACTCAGACATATATTTTTCATAAGGATCTTTATATTAAGGATACTGAGTATGTCATGAACCTCCAAGGGTAATTTCTTATAACTCATCCATAAAGGTAGAGAGCAGAACACAATTCTGTAAAAGCAATTCTACAAGAAGCCAATGTTGTTGTTGTTTAGTCGTTTAGTCATGTCCGACTCTTCGTGACCCCCTGGACCAGAGCACGCCAGGCACTCCTGTCTTCCACTGTCTCCCGCAGTTTGGTCAAACTCATGCTGGTAGCTTCGAGAACACTGTCCAACCATCTCGTCCTCTGTCGTCCCCTTCTCCTTGTGCCCTCCATCTTTCCCAACATCAGGGTCTTTTCCAGGGAGTCTTCTCTTCTCATGAGGTGGCCAAAGTATTGGAGCCTCAGCTTCAGGATCTGTCCTTCCAGTGAGCACTCAGGGCTGATTTCCTTCAGAATGGATAGGTTGGATCTTCTTGCAGTCCATGGGACTCTCAAGAGTCTCCTCCAGCACCAGAATTCAAAAGCATCAATTCTTTGGCGATCAGCCTTCTTTATGGTCCAGCTCTCACTTCCATACATCACTACTGGGAAAACCATGGCTTTAACTATACGGACCTTGGTTGGCAAGGTGATGTCTCTGCTTTAAAAAAAAAAGTCAATGAAATTACCGTTAATTCCAAGGAGTCAGTTTTCCCAGTAAGGTGGGACAAACCATAGCAATGATCCTTGGAGGAATAGAAATGTCTAAAACCAGCTTGCTCTTCACACAGAATACAGTTGAAGGAGGCCTACTTCTACATCTTATTAAGTAAAAAAAGTGGCATATATTTTAGAAGAGATAGCCAACAAACTGATGGACTTCTTATTCTGCAGAAAATAGGGAATGCATTTTTAAAAAACAGGATAAACAACAGAAGAAGTGAACACATAAAATGGAAATTAAAACAATAAAACAATTTATTTTAAGTAAACATTTCTAGAAAAAATGTTCTGTATATGATACATCCCCATTCTTCAAAGAAACATTTCCTTTAACAAATAATTCTGGTTTTTTATGCTACTTACTCAAAAAGAATGATTAATAATGCCTTCAGTAAGATTTACATTTTGAATAAAAACTTACTTCTCCAAACCTTTATTAGGCATTACAAGAATAGGCCGTCGTAAAACATCATAAAACATCCATGTATAAAAATTTAAAATATATACAAATAAACAGCCATGTGAAATATAGTTTTCCATTGGGATTCTCAGCCACCCTTGCAGTTACTTCTGGGTTAATGTCAGACAGATAGAAAATGATATTTTCATTGTGCTGTGGTGTTAGACTACCATAAAAAGGGGATAGCATGCATTTTCGTAGCTGGCTGTACAATGGACAGTAGAGAAGAATATGTTCTATGGTGTCCGGCACATTCAAAAAACATCCACAATGTCTATCATATCTGGGAATGTTTAAATATCTGCCCTTGACCAAAGCTGAGGGGGAAACGTTCAGTCGTGCTAACATAAATGCCCTGTGTTGGACTGGAATTATGAATTTTGAGATATAAGTGACCCTGTTATCTGTTGCATTTAAACCATAGAACTTGGGGGAGCAAATTTTATTTACAGTTGATTCGTTTTGTTTTTCAATGTCCCTGAATCTGGTTTGAATATTGCAATAGATATATTGCTCACTTGAATTATACAAGAGTTCCAAGTCAATACTGATAGATCTGATTTTGCTATGTAAGAGTTGGAACCATCTGGATTTATAAGAGTCCTTAAGTAAGTCGGAGAGCAGGCTCAAAGGTTGGCAACGAAAATGGCAATGCAACCAGTATTTTATAGTGCTAGTCCACACCCAATATTCCGTGTATATCTAGTTCTGCACACATCTCATACTTGATTTAACTTGGGAGCCCCAGGATATGTCTCAAGAAACTTGAGTTTTTAAATGAAAACATAAACTGTCAGCTCTATGAATTTCCATCTTCTCCTCAGTGGAAAAAAAGCGTGCATTTTTTCCTCTTTGTATGAGAAATAAATGAAAAACATGATATTAAGAAGACTAAATAAAACTTGTGTAATTCACCATGACCTTGGTTTTCTTTATAAAGCTGCTCCTAGTGCCATTAAGCATCATTACCTTTTCTGTACCCTAACCACTTCCAATCATGTCATGCAATTGGGAGGAGAGCTATATAGGTAGGAGACAGGGTTTGGGAACATACAAATGCCTGTTAATGGTTACTGTCATCACTTCAATAAGTGATTCCCAAGAGTTCTTGTGAATATATATTTCAGTATTCAGAGCTGACAATGAAATGCATTGCACAATTATAATGGTCTGGTTCAAAAAGTTACTAGTTGTGTTTTGTTACCTTTTCGCTGCTGCCAGTAAATATCACTAACACTTGCACGAAAGCCCAATCAGCGTATAAGGTAAAGGGACCCCTGACCATTAGATCCAGTCGTGACCGACTCTGGGGTTGCGGCGCTCATCTCTCTTTATTGGCCGAGGGAGCCGGCGTACAGCTTCCGGGTCATGTGGCCAGCATGACTAAACCACTTCTGGCGAAGCAGAGCAGTGCACGGAAACGCCATTTACCTTCCCGCCGGAGCGGTACCTATTTATCTACTTGCACTTTGACGTGCTTTCGAACTGCTAGGTTGGCAGGAGCTGGGACCAAACAACGGGAGCTCACCCCATCGTGGGGATTCAAACCGCCAACCTTCTGATCAGCAAGTCCTAGGCCCTGTGGTTTAACCCACAGCACCACCTGCGTCCCTACTAATCAGCGTATAAATCATTGCAAATGAGAGAACAGGACTCAGCTTGCTTTGAGGTTCGACTATTTCAAAACTCATAAACCTACTGTGGAGTGGAGTGGAGTGGGGGGGGGAGAGCTCAATCCTTGCTGTTGGGGTGAAGGTCTCTCATCTTGCAGAGAAGGCCCACCAAGATGATCAAGGATCTGGAAACCAAACCTTATGAGGAACTGTTGAGCAAGTATGTTTAGCCTGGAAAAGAGGCTGTCCCATGGAAGATGGAGCAAACTTGTTTTCTCCTGCTCTGGAGGTTAGGACCTCCTGTGGTGCAATGGGTCAGTGTGTCTGGCTGTTAACCAGAAGGTTCGTGGTTTGAGCCCACCCAGGGATGGCTGTGGGCAGAATTCCTGCACTGCAGGGGGTCGGACTATCAGGCTCCCTCAAACTCGGCCCTCCAGATGTTTTGAAACTACAATTCCCATCGTCCCTGACCCCTGGTCCTGCTAGCTAGGGATCATGGGAGTTTTAGGCCAAAAACATCTGGCGGGCCGAGTTTGAGGAAGCCTGGACTAGATGATTCTTGGAGTCCCTTCCAGTCCTAAAGATAAAGGTAAAGGGACCCCTGACCATTAGGTCCAGTCGTGGCCGACTCTGGGGTTGCGGCACTCATCTTGCTTTATTGTCCGAGGGAGCCAGCGGAAACACCGTTTACCTTCCCGCCAGAGCGGTACCTATTTATCTACTTGCACTTTGCCGTGCTTTCGAACTGCTAGGTTGGCAGGAGCTGGGACCGAGCAATGGGAGCTCACCCCGTCACGCGGATTCGAACTGCCGATCTTCTGATCGGCAAGTCCTAAGCTCTGTGGTTTAACCCACAGCACCACCTGTGTCCCTCTCTTCCAGCCCTAGAATTCTATAATTATTTGACCCAAACCAATGGCTTCAGGTTACAAGAATGGAGATTCCAACTAAATGTTCAGGAAGAACATTAGCAAGAGCTGGTCGACAGTGTTCAGAAAGCGGTGGACTCTCCTTCTCTGGAGGTTTTTAAACAGAGGCCATCTGTCAGGGATTGCTATGATCACAGGGGTTAGAACTAAATGTTCCTTGAGGTCCCTTCCTACCCAAATTTCTATGATTCTGCAACATGCTATGGCTTAGCTCAAAGTAGTGGGAGAACTGGGGAAGGAGCAAAATGGCTTCTATTTCCTGTTCAGGAACCCTTGCATTTGCAGAAAGCCACAATTTGGCTCAGTGTTTCACGTGAACCTGATCACAGAAATGGAGCCAGGAAAAAATGCTGATAAAATATTTTTTGCTTATATTTTAATGTAACAACATAAACATTATAATTCAATGGAATAATAATGGAGTTGTGGGGGAGGCACCAGAAATCTAAACTGAGCCCATCTGAAAATGACTCAAGCAAACTGTTATTTCAACACCTCAAATGCCTTAGCAGCTACTAACAGGTAGGACCAGGTAGTTCGAGAGATCATGAATTAATATGCGCAGGGGCATGATGAGCACAGTCTGATTGTTAATATAAGAAGCATTTTCCCCAAGCTATTAGTTCATCTCTGAATGTTCAGCCCTTGTAGAAAACTGTTTTAATGGGGCTGAACCAGAAGGTAATCCATGATGAAAGATTATATATTTCTGCATCTTTCAACAATAGAATCATTCGTTGTCAGCTATTTTTCTAACCAAGTAAACAAATGCTGGGTTTCAGCTCTTCTGGACACATTAATTAAATTTTGCATCTTTCAACAAGGGAATATAACAATACAAAGGTTATTCAATAAACTGAAATTAAACACTGTGCCATTGTTATTGCATGCAAAAAAAAATCAGACGGGAAATATTATAAATATATTTTATTGTTCCTAACATACTTAGTGTTTTAACAAGTGGGGCCTACAGTAAAACATTGCAATCTCCCCTCACCCCTTTATAGGCATGCTCCTGTTTAGGGCGTCAGCCAGTTAGGTTGTCCTTCACGGTGGCACTGTGGTCTAAACCACTGAGCCTCTTGGGCTTGCCGATCAGAAGGTTGGTGGTTCAGATCCGCACAACGGGGTGGGTTCCCCTTTCTCAGTCCCAGCTCCTGCCAACCAAGCTGTTCGAAAGCATACCAGTGCAAGTAGATAAATAGGTACCGTTGCAGCTAGAAGGTAAATGGCATTTCCGTGCACTCTGGTTTCCATCACAGTGTTCTGTTGCAGTCCTGCTGGCCACATGACCCAGAAAGCTGTCTGTGGACAAACACTGGCTTCCTCGGCCTGAAAAAGATGAGCGCTGCAACTCCATATTTGCCTTTTACTGAACTTAACCCTCCAGGGGTCCTTTACCTTTACTTTACTTTATTTTACTTTAGTGGGACGCAGGTGGCGCTGTGGTCTAAACCACTGAGACTAGAGCTTGCCAATCAGAAGGTCAGTGGTTTGAATCCCCAAGACGGGGTGAGCTCATATTGCTTTGTCCCAGCTTCTGCCAACCTAGCAGTTCGAAAGTACACCAGTGCAAGTAGATAAATAGGTGCCACTATGGCAGGAAGGTAAATGGCATTTCCGTGTGCTCTGGTTTCTGTCACAGTGTTTCGTTGTGCCAGAAGCGGTTTAGTCCTGCTGGCCACATGGCCCAGAAAGCTGTCTGTCCCTTGGCCTGAAAGCGAGCTGAGTGCCACAACCCCATAGTCACCTTTGACTGGACTTAACTGTCCAGGGGTCCTTTACCTTTACCTTTACTTTACATTATTTTACTTTAGTGGGACGCAGGTGGCGCTGTGGTCTAAACCACTGAGACTAGAGCTTGCCGATCGGAAGGTCAGTGGTTTGAATCCCCGTGACAGGCACTGGCGGAGGAAGAGGAGTGCGGCAGGAGTGCACCACCCGTGGCAGCACAATCCCAGTGGGGTGCCATTGTGGTTGCCCCCCCACTGCGCTGGGTACCACACCCCTGCATGTGGTGCGCCACGCCTCCAGGATGCGTGCCAGCCCTGCCCCCGCCTGCTCTCCGCCCCCCCCCCCCCCGGTGCTGGAGCATGAAGCTCCGCCACTGGCAACGGGGTGAGCTCCTGTTGCCGGTCCCTGCTCCTGCCAACCAAACAGTTCGAAAGCACATCAAAGTGCAAGTAGATAAATAGGTACCACTCTGGCAGGAAGGTAAATGGTGTTTCCGTGCGCTGCTCTGGTTCGCCAGAAGCAGCTCAGTCATGCTGGCCACATGACCCGGAAAAACTGTCTGCGGACAAACGTCGGCTCCCTTGGCCAGTAAAGCAAGACGAGTGCTGCAACCCCAGAGTCGTCCGCGACTGGACTTAACTGTCAGGCGTCCTTTACCTTTACCTTTATATTAGGTATATAGTTTAAGATGATGTTATCCTCTGAATTTTTTAACTCTTCCCCCACAATAATACTTATACATCTCAATATTTTTTCCAAAAAATTGCTAACACTGAACTGGAATTCCTCTCAAAATGTAGATTAATCTGGGAATAATATTCATCTTGAGAGAATTAACCCTTCCCCATAGGGTACGGTTTAGTGACTCCTATCTATCAATATCTAAAGAAACCTCATTAATTACAAATATTCCTATATTACTGGAAGCTATTAGTCATTATTTTTCAACCAATGAGGACACCTACATAGAGATTTATTTTCAATGCAGTGACCAGGAATCAGGCTTTGCAGTGCAATCCCCATTAACGTTAAAATAAATTATATGATTTAAATCCCATACACAAACATGGAAAATCTGTATCTTGATGTTTGTTAATTCAATGCACATTGTGAATTGCGTGGTAGCTCCCTGGGACTAGTGATGAAGCAATTTGTGTAAGCAGAGGCAGTGCCAAGTGACCCAGAAGGATTCTGTGAATACCCTAGACACCACCTCTGGGCGATAGCTGGTCTCACTTTACATCAGAACTGCAATAAATCAGCAAAAATACCCAACAAAAAATCCTGGGCTTGATCTTTTGGAGATGTATTTTTACACAACGAACAGGAGCAGTTTTATTCACAGTTTCACTTGATTACAAAGCAGCTGTGTTACCTAACTCTGTCAAATGTAGTTAACAGCTACACAGAGCCCCTGAGTGTGCTGGGTGCCTTGAGAAAAGTGCATAAGAGAGCATGAGAACTTAGGAAAAGCCATTTCCTGTTCCCAGGGAGATGACGTTGCGGGCTGGGAGCAAGCCCTCCCCACGCGCACAGGGCGGGATCACCCCTGCGCCATTGGTTGGTCCTTGGCCACAGCATCCTTAAGCCGTCCAATCCAGACGGTCCGGGGGCGTGGTGCAGGCTATTTAAACTGCCCACGGCCGAGGGCTTGCCCCTGTTTTTCTCCCTCCTCAGTCAGTTCTCCCGCCCTCCCTCCCTTAGGTTAGGCTCTTCTGTTTCTTGACCTTGCTATGGACCTTGGTTGGTCACCTTGGTTGTCCAAGGGGCCTGGTAGGAATTTTTCCACTTGGCAAATTGGCACCGGCCATTTGGATTTTTCACCTACCTTGGAGCAAATCGTTACAACTTTGTAAGGTTTAGCGGTTAGGCATCAGAGTATTAGGTTGAAGGTGAAGGGAGGTAGTGGCCATCACCTACCCCTCCTAATTTAAGGGTATTCCGTTAAAGGAATCCAGTGGGCGTGGTCTCCATCCAAAGCCCCAGATGGGGGGCTGGGGCCATGACACGACCCCTAGCAGTGACCCTGGGGGAGTTTCTAGTTGATGTACATCAGCAGGGCTCCCCCTACTGGTGGTTAACCCTTGCAAGACTCCTGCAGATGGGCAGGAGTCCGATATAGTCAGGTGGTTTCCAATGCCTAAGTCAATACCACTCACATTCTGTAGCCAATACAGTTGTGGCCTTTTTTGCCCATTAACCTAAAAGACTGCTTCATGTGTCTTTATTCCAATTCCTGGGAGGGTTTGGGACCTTGCCACACAACTCCTTCACAATGAGTAACACGATTGATCTACGTAGCCCAAGTGTCATTTTTTCTAGCAAGATACGACATGCCACCATCCATACCAGTACTAGGACTATTTAAAGTGTTGTTGTAGCATTGATCAAAGGACAAGAATGTAGCATCGTTAGTGTTCATGTTGCATTACAGAAATAGCATAAACAAAATATGGGTCCCTGATTTACAGGTCTCATGTAAATTAAGGATAGGTTTAATCTTAAATGAAGAGAAGAACTCCACCCAGTAATTAGTCAGAGCATCTCTAACTGATTTCTATATTGCCCAAAGATTAAAACAAAAACTCAACTCTAGTTACTGCCTCTGTACATATTTTTAAAGGAAAGAATAGGAAGGATATATGTTGTATCATAATTATACATTGTGATTTTTTTTCTTTTTTTCATGCAATGTAGATACCAGTTCTCTTATTTAATGCACTATCTCAACCACCTTCTTTGTGGTTCAGGCCATATTGATATATTGATATTGATATTGATATTGGTATTGGTATTGATATTGATATGCAGGCAGGAAAGTGAGGTTGAAGATGGTTTTTCCAAGATACCCAAGCTGAATGAGACATGAGCCCAGGATGCTTTGTGCCTTTAACCCTGAAACACTTTATCCACTTTAATTAATATGTTATCACTGAAACAACACTATAAAAGTGTGCTCTGTTGTGAAATCGGAAAATACGAGGTAAAGGGCATTACTTTTATATAATCTGCACCTTCTTTTTCAGCTGCCTCTTTATTTTGTATGTTGCGCCTTTATTTCCTCTAATTTAATTTGTAATTTAATTTGTATTTCAAGAAAATGTGTCCTCTTTTCACCTTTCAGAATAAGACACAAGGACTGAGTTTTGTCCGGATACATGCACCATGGAATGTACTTAGCCGAGAAGCAGAGTTTCTTAAAATAAAAATGCCCACTAAAAGGGTAAGTAGTACTCAGTTCTGTTTTAATTATTTTGAAACTTGCAGAAAATTACAGAGGAAAGGCAGTAAAGCTGGTTATTTCTAATCTCTGAGTATGGCAAGGAAGAAGCTCCCCGCCTCAGTGACTACCTATGCTATGCTCCCCTCCACTTATAAAGTTGTTGTTGTTGTTGTTTAGTCGTTTAGTCGTGCCCGACTCTTCGTGACCCCCTGGACCAGAGCATGCCAGGCACTCCTGTCTTCCACTGCCTCCCGCAGTTTGGTCAAACTCAGGCTGGTAGCTTCGAGAACACTGTCCAACCATCTCGTCCTCTGCCATCCCCTTCTCCTTGTGCCCTCCATCTTTGCCAACAATCAGGGTCTTTTCCAGGGAGTCTTCTCTTCTCATGAGGTGGCCAAAGTATTGGAGTCTCAGCTTCAGGATCTGTCCTTCCAGTGAGCACTCAGGGCTGATTTCCTTAAGAATGGATAGGTTTGATCTTCTTGCAGTCCATGGGACTCTCAAGAGTCTCCTCCAGCACCAGAATTCAAAAGCATCAATTCTTCAGCGATCAGCCTTCTTTATGGTCCAGCTCTCACTTCCAGACATCACTACTGGGAAAACCATAGCTTTAGAAGGAAACTGGCATGACACATATTTCAACATGTTAGTTGTTTAATGGAATTGTAGTGTTGGGAGGGACCCAAAGAGTCATCTAGTTCAACCCTCTGCAATGCAGGAATCACAGCTAAAGAGCCCCTGACAGATGGCCACCCAACCTCTGTTAGGAAATGTCCACCGTCTGAGGTTGGGGGTGCAGCTGACACTGTGATATAAACCACAGAACCTAGGACGTGCTGATCGGAAGGTCGGTGGTTCGAATCCCCACGATGGGTTGAGTTCCCGTCACTCGGTCCCTGCTCCTGCCAACCTAGCAGCTCAAAAGCACGTCAAAGTGCAAGTAGATAAATAGGTACCGCTCTGGCGGGAAGGTAAATGGTGTTTCCATGCGCTGCTCTGGTTTGCCAGAAGTGTCTTAGTCATGCTGGCCACATGAACCGGAAGCTGTCTGTGGATAAACACCGGCTCCCTCGGCCTATAGAGCGAGATGAGCGTAGCAACCCCAGAGTTGGTCACAACTGGACCTAATGGTTAGGGGTCCCTTTTAGAGCCAAAGGCAGAGACGTAATCTTTTTGTGACCCACTTTGAGGTTTTATAAAAGCAGTATATAGATAGGACCAGCCCAAAACATTTGGGCACCTGAGGCGAACCACAAAATGGTGCCTCCTCACCACCAGTGAAGAAGGGGTGAGTAAAGGTCAAGAACAAGGGGGGGATAAAGATCTACTTTGGCATCTGCTGCCCCTGTGGATCCTACTGCCCAAGGCAGTTGCCTCACCTTGCCTCATGGGTGGGCCGGCCCTGACACAAATGTTGTGAAATGATAAAATAAAATAAATATTCCTAGCTAGCAGTTCAAATATACCCAGGGTCTATTCAGACACTGCAGACAACTACTTCAGAGGTTTTTCTTTAAATAGGAGCTCATTTTCTGGAACCAAAACTGGTGGTGGGACAATACTCAGTAATTCTCCTTCAATATTGGTGCTTCACTAACTTTTCTTGGATATGGGCTCTGGGAACACTGCTGGTGAAAAGATGCCATTCAATTATTCGAAACCTACGGGACCGCCTCTTCTGGTATGTCCCACGGAGGACCTTACGGTCTTCAAACAACATCATCTTGGAGGTCCCAGGCCACAGGGAGGTTAGGCTGGCCTCAACCAGAGCCAGGGCTTTCTCGGCTGTGGCTCCGACCTGGTAGAATGCTCTGTCACAAGAGACATGGGCCCTGCGGGACTTGACATCTTTCTGCAGGGTCTGCAAGACAGAGCTGTTCCACCAGGCCTTTGGCCAAGGCACAGTCTGATCCCCTCCTTTGGTAATCCTCACAGAACTCTAGCCCAATGGTTGCCATTAATTTGATTTGAAATAATTTTATAATGAAATGATTTTATAATGTTGTATTTATTTTACTCTTGTTAGCCGCTCTGAGCCCAGCTTTGGCTGGGGAGGGCGGCATATAAATAAATTATTATTATTATTATTATTATTATTATTATTATTATTTGGGAAGCCACCTGCTCATGCATGCTCTCTTTGTTTCTCCAGACGTATGAAATAACAGAAGAAACGGGAATTGTCAATAAGTTGTCTGAAATATGGCAGAAGTTTACAAAACCTTTGCAGCCCAAAGTGCCACAGCAAAATACCACCAGAATGAAGCATTTATCTTACCCTTTCTCCAGAGAAAAACTCTATTTGTGAGTACTTAACAGTATAATTCCCTGAGAAATATAATTCATTGAGGAATGTTGTGGTGATTGAGACTGCGCATAACTTCGCATACAGTCTTCATGGGACTGTACTATTTCAGAATACAGTTGAAAGAGTTACATCTTTGAGTGCCATCATCTACCATGTATGGTGTCAGGGATCTCAAACTGAGGATCGTAGCATCGGAACAGGCACCTTACTTTCTGTGATGCTAGAGGAAGTTGATGGACACTTCCTTTTAGCTCTGCAGAAATCAGATAATGCAAATAGACGCTTACAGAATTTGATTTCTGTGAACCATGATGTGAACTGACCTAATCCTCTCTAAAGTTAGTGTGCAGATCAGAGCGTGCTAATGCTTCATATTTCACACTTGTTCAAATTTTGTGTGTGTGTGTGTGTGTGTGTGTGTGTGTGTGTAAAGGTGTGTGCATACAAATATATTTGTTAAGTATTGTTGTTTAAAGTTGCAGATGCAATAAATCCTGTATTTTATCTTGGCTGTGTTTTTTTATTAAAAAATCCAGCTAGGTTTGGAATGTATAGTGTTAAGTTGTGGGTGAACATATCAGACAACACAGCAATTCTTCAAACAGCTCTTGTTTATTCAGAGGCCAGAATAGAACTGAACTGAGGAGCTCAGTCAGCCTGCTTATATAGCGCTCCAGAACAACGTAACTGTTGCAACTTTCTAAAACTATCCAATCACTGAACGTCACTTTCGATCCTTCATTTGAATACAAACTATCCAATCACTGGACGTCACTTTCGATCCTTCATTTGCATAACTATCTAGAGTATCCCCCTGCTGGCCCAGGGTGAGAACTTCAGTACATAGCACATAGATTCTTATTCCTCATATACGAATTATGATAATGAAAAATTATGATAATGAAAAAAGAAATTGTGCAGCTCAGCAGGTAGAGCATGAGACTCATGCTCTCAGAGTCTGGGTTTGAACCCCACATTGGGCCCAAAGTCCACCACTGATGAGTGTTCTTCCCACAGCCATGCTGCAGAAACTAATGCAACATTTCTCTGTTCGGGCAAACATTTTGTGACCAGGAAGCAGTGGGGGATTTATTTATATTCAAATATGCATTGCATAATTTGTTTCTTAATGTTCTTGCGCTGCCCTCAGACTTTGGCATAGGATAAGTTAATATCCAGGAACATTTCCCAGGTGATTTTTTTTAAAATCATGGGTTTAAACTTGTAAATTACATTATTAAATAGGGTTCCCTTCTTTTGAAAGCGGGGAGTGCAAGAACCTTGTGAGTGAAGGAAAACCCTTACCTAACTCTGCATTTCTTGAAATTACCCTGTTAAACTTGTCAAGCAGAATCATATAAGCTGGCTAACTTTTTGAAACAAAATCTGTCACCTTTTATTTATACCATCCTTTACAGGTTTCCTCAGAGGTAAGCTCCACTAAGTTTAAGGGCCTTACTCTCAGGGAAGTATGCATAGGACTGGCCTTCTTTTGCTCTTCTTGGAATTGCATAAGGCACATTTTAACTGATCTTGTCTATCACTGTTTCTCAAGGTACAACATTCAAGATAAAGACACGTTTTTTGACAATGCTACCCGCAGTCGAATAGTAAGTCAGCTGAGGGGGTGTGACGCATGAGGGAACCCCCCTGTGCTTAATTCCATTCACTGTTATTGCTGATAATTACATATTTTTTAAAATATATATATAAATGATCATGGCTCTCTACAAGTAGGGGAGGGAGTTATTGGTTTGTGGGGGTTTGGGGTCCTTGTTTTTATCATGTATTTTGTGCTTTTATCTTGTATTTTTACGTTGTGAACCACTTGAGATCTGCGAAGGAAGGGTGGTATTCAAATTTCATCATCGTGGGTCCCTGGTTGCGTGGTGATTTATAGTCACTGAATAAGGCAGAGGCTACAAACCCTAATTATTTCCAGTGCTTTTTTTCTGGGGAGATGCAGGGGTACAAAAACTCCTATACATTTTAGGAATATGTGTACTTTTGTCCATTTACTGTATTTATTTTTCCCGATTTGAACTATAAAATGGTGATTTTCTGGAGTCAAAATGAGAGTACCCCCTAAACTTTTTTTTAAGAAAAAAGCACTGCTTATTTCCATTTATTTTTCATTGGGAGAAGGGTATCTTCTTTAATTTTTATATACTGTACGTTGTTTGAATCTTATCAAACCCTTGATGGGGGAAGCCATGACTGTTAAAGAGGAGATGGGTTCAAATATAGCCTTCTCTCTGATATAATAGTTTGCTATATACACAGGCTGTTATTGTTGTATATATAGGAGCTTCCAGTTGCTTGAGCCTTCACCTGCAGTTTGACATAGCACAGGACTATAAAATACTGGATGAAGAAAGCTATTTTATTTAAATATAGTTTTAAAAAATATGGTATGGTGAATATCATCTTTGTTTCTTACTGGCTTCATGCAGAACATCTATTTCTTGGAAAGAAGTTACCTGTTAGTTACACCATGTTTGTGTGTTTTGATGCAGGTACATGAAATTTTGAAGCGTACATATACTACAAAAGCCAAAAACAGCATGGGTAAGAAATAATTCGCTTTTTAAAAAATGTTACTTCAGAAGCTGGTTTTTAATATTCTTGAATTCTTGTTCTAAATTTTGAATCTCAGATGCTTGTTAAGATATATTCACAGTGCATTCTGCTATGTCTTAATAGGTTAGGGCAAATCCTAGATAATCTAATAAAAAGACATGTTTCTGAATCCTGCTCTGTTGGACATCATGGAGAATAAACTATGCAAAATCGTAAATATATATATATATATTGACAGAATAAATTGTCTAAAACCAAAGGTTAACAATCTGCATAATTTATGCAGGTTACATAATTAGTTTTTTGTTGGAAGAGAATGTAAAGGTTTTGTTAAATCACAGATTCCACACAGTCCTTTGAATTTTCCATTCAAAGAAAAGCATTTTCCTTGGGCCAGTATGAACAACACCTAACATTAGGGTGCAAACTGTTCTGGAAACATTCTGTACTGAATGAATTCAGAATGAATTCCCTGCAAGAAAATAATATTGTTTGATTTTTTTATTTTTTATGGCTAATATTGAGCCTTGAGCTTTATTGGCCTTGCCTAGAATATAATTGGAAACTTCCCTTCCCCCTTCTCCCAAATTCTCTTCTGCAGCTTCTGTTAGACGGGATAATCTCTAGTTCTACAAATATTCAGTGCATATGTTCTACAAATATTCAGTGTTGAACGTCATCACTTCATATACGATTATTTTTCAGTAACACTCACAGCTTCAGCACTTTTTGTTAGGTATTGAAGTTCTCACCCTGGGCCAGCAGGGGGATACTGTAGATAGTTATGCAAATGAAGGATCAAAAGTGACGTTCAGTGATTGGATAGTTTTAGAAAGTTGCTACAGTTACATTGTTCTGGAGCTCTATATAAGCAGGCTGACTGAGCTCCTCAGTTCAGTTCTGTTCTGGCCTTTGAATAAACAAGAGCTGTTTGAAGAATCGCTGTGTCGTCTGATATGTTCGCCCACAACTTAACACTTTTGATTGGAGTGGCAGCAATATGTGAGCAGGTGACATCAAATCTTGGTCAAAATTGGTGGATGGAGATACTGCAATCCAAAAGCTAACTCGGATGTGACAAAACAAACCAGCTAGATTTCAGATTCAGATGCCAAGTTTTGATTGCAGAGTTCAAATAATTTTAAATTACCTTATTTTTCAGTCTATAAGACGCCCCAATGTACAAGATGGCCCCTATTTTGGGGGGGGGGGACCTCCGATTTAAGAAAATGGGGGGAGATGGCCCCTGTGTATAAAACGCCCCCAAATTTTGAACATTATTTTTTAGGGGGAAAGCCTAGTCTTGTACACGGGAAAATACGGTACTTTTAATTTACTTGTAAAATGTAGATCCCACCCTGAAACATAATATTTCCATTAATCAGATTTTAACATTACATTCATAAACTGAATAATAATAATAATAATAATAATAATAATAATAATAATAATAATATATTATTTGTCTCCCAAGCCACTCTGGGCGGCTTCTACAAAGACAAAAAATACACTAAGATGTCACACATTAAAAACTTCCCTGAATACACATTGAATTAAGGTGGCATTGGGGGAAGAAAAGGGAGGAGTTCCATTGTGCTAGTGGTATCGCATTCTTTGGCCGAAAAGCAAATATATATGTGTGTTTAAAAATAACTATTGCTATCTTTTTTTTTCTTTAGGTATTAACACATTAATAGCAAACAATGTTTATGAAGCAGCCTTTCCCCTCCATGATGTAGGTATACACTTTCTTGTCAATTTCCTAAGAACCTTGTTAAAAGTGAAAGAATGTTTAATTGATGCTACATATGAGATTCCGCTGGAGTGCAAACTTCCTCTTAAGAAGCAGTATCCTTCAAATAAATAAGGGATATTCAGTGTTATGTTGGAGGGGATGCCAGGAAACAGGGAATTATGTTCACATGTGGTGGGGGTGTAAATAAGTACAATTTGGGGGGCAAAGGGTGTTTAAGGAGATAACAGAAATCACTGGGTTAAAGCTGGCCAAAAGTCCAGAGGTAGCTTTATTATCAATTTACAATGGGGTAGAAGGTTTGCAGACTATGAAGGACTTGCTCACAAATTTATTGACAGCCGCACGAATCATTATAGCTAGGAAGGGGAAGGGGCAAGCACAATATAAAATGGGAGAATGGTACAAAGAGGTTTGGGATATAGCTATTAATGATAAATTAACATGTGCCGTTAAGGTAAGATGGGGAATATGTAGGAGAAATGATTTTGAAGAGATATGGAGTGTGTTCGTAGAATTTGTACTGTTAAAACAGAAAGGGGTTAAACCAGCACAAGAAGTGTTGAAATTCTGGGAGGTTGGATAGTTATAATGGAATGGTTTCAGTGGTGGGGCGCACATTTTTATGCTTATTTATGTATGATTATTAATTTAATAATAATAATAAAGCAGTATCCTAGTTTTAGGTTTATACATAGGACTCCTTCACACAAAAAAGTTATCGTGGGATTTCTTGTTGGTCCATTGGTTTCAGTGGGCCAACTCCAAACATGATTTAGTTGATGACCACCCGTGGTCTTCAACATTGAATTGCATTCTAGCAGGCAGTGGAGGTCAATATTATATCTATCATCATCACCATCCTGCTTTAGCTGAGATTCCTGCATTTCAGGGGGTTGGACTAGATGACTCTTGGGTCCTTCCAAGGCTATGATATGGTATGCCCCACAGAGAAACCTACGGTCTACAAATAATAACATCCTCAAGGTCCCAGGCCTCAGAGAGGTTAGGCTGGCCTCAACTAGAGCCAGGGCCTTCTCGGCTGCGGCTCCAATCTGGTGGAATGCTCTGTCACAAGAGACAAGGGCCCTGCAGGAACTGACATCTTTCCGCAGGGCCTGCAAGACAGAGTTGTTCCACCAGGCCTTTGGTCAGGGCGCAGCCTGACTCCCTCCTCTGGCAACCTGCACAGAATTTTGCCTAATCGGTTGCCATCAATTTGATTTTAATTAATTTTTATAATGAAATATTTTTAGAATGTGTGATTATTTGACTGTTTGATTATTTGATTGTTGTTAGCCGCCCTAAGCCCGGCTTCGGCTGGGGAGGGCAGGATATAAATAAAATTTATTATTATTATTATTATTATTATTATTATTATTATTATTATTATGCTATGATTATATATAGCAAGGGTGGGGAAACTATGGTCCTCCAGCTGTTGTTGGAATCCAGCCCCTGGCATGGGCAGAGGTGATGGTGGATGGTAGATGCAATGTCTGGAGGACCCCAGGTGTCCCACTGTTGGTAGTGGTTAAGAGCAGTGGACTTGTAATCTGGTGAACCGGGTTCGATTCCCCGCTCCTCCACATGCAGCTGCTGGGTGACCTTCAGCTAGTCACACTTCTCTGAAGTTTCTCAGCCTCACTCACCTCACAGAGTGTTTGTTGTGGGGGAGGAAAGGAGATTGTTAGCTGCTTTGAGACTCCTTAGGGTAGTGATAAAGCGAGATATCAAATCTAAATTCCTCCTCCTCCTCCTCCTCTTCTTCTTCTTCTTCTTCTTCACTGGACAGCCTCAGTGAGTTTTCAGTTTAAGGCATGTTAGTCGGGTAGAGAATAGATTACAGAGATGGGCAGGAGTAAAAGGAATTTTAGAAGTACAATGGTACCTCATGTTACAAACACCTCAGGTTATAAATACTTCGAGTTACATACTCTGCTAACCCAGAAGGTAGTACCTTGGGTTAAGAACTTTACCTCAGGATGAGAACAGAAATCGCCTAGCGGTGGTAGTAGGAGGCCCCATTAGGTAAAGTGGTACCTCAGGTTAAGAACAGTTTCAGGTTAAGAACGGACCTCCAGAATGAATAAAGTTTGTAACCAGAGGTACCACAGTACAGTGGTGCCCCGCAAGACGAAATTAATTCGTTCCGCAAGTTTTGTCGTCTAGCGAATTTTTCGTCTTGCGAATCACGAAATCCCATAGGAATGCATTGAAAATCAATTAATGCGTTCCTATGGTCAAAAAAAGTCCAAACAAAGCCAAATTTGGTACAACAACAGTTTATTAACTGCTCTTTAAAGTCACACATACTGTAAAGAGCAGTTCAAAAATTGAAGGGAAAATAAATTAACTTTATAAACATGACAGAAAAACATTTAAAAATCACAAAAATTCCCAAAAAAACCCCACAAGCTCCCAGATTCCTGCAGAAACCTCTCCAACTGTTCCCC
>JAXCMG010000101.1:407146-431680 GCA_034642415.1 Podarcis siculus
ATCTTTGCATTGGGTCACCCCAAATTCACCATCAGATCACATAGCATGTCCATGGCTACAGCCTGCACCCAAAAAATCATGCACCCACTGTTGCCTGGGGCTGCAATGGTGCAAAAACGTGGTTACAAAGCACAGATCCACAGGAATTCTCAGGATTTTTGCATTGGGTCACCCCAAATTCACCATAGGATCACATGTCTGCGGCCACAGCATGAAGCACAAAAATGATACATCCAGTGTTTCATTCAGAATGTTTTTTCCCTTGTTTTCCTCCTCTAAAAACGATGTGCGTGTTATGGTCAGGTGCGTGTTATAGAGCGAAAAATACGGTAATTGAATCAACAAAACATTTTCACAGTCACTGCCAAAATAATGACAAAAGAGTCAAGCACTTTTCAACATTGCAATAATATCCCTTAAAAAGAAGAGGTAGTGAGTCATTTTGTCTCAACAATTCTCATAATAAATATACTTTAGAAAAGCTGCAACTCAAATATTTTCAGCAACATTTCCCATCTTGACAGGCGGCTATGCAGACAGCCCCAAAAAGAAACTGTTTATTATTTGTTTTAATATATACTAAAGGTAAAGGGACCCCTGACCATTAGGTTCAGTCGTGACCGACTCTGGGGTTGCGGCACTCATCTCGCTTTATTGGCTGAGGGAGCTGGCATTTGTCCGCAGACAGCTTCCGGGTCATGTGGCCAGCATGACTAAGCCGCTTCTGGCGAACCAGAGCAGCGCACGGAAACGCCGTTTACCTTCCCGCTGGAGTGGTACCTATTTATCTACTTGCACTTTGTTGTGCTTTCAAACTGCTAGGTTGGCAGGAGCAGGGACCGAGCAACGGGAGCTCACCCCGTCACGGGGATTCGAACCTCCGACCTTCTGATCAGCAAGTCCTAGGTTCTGTGGTTTAACCCACATCACAATATATTATAATTCTTAGAAGTCAATAATGAACCCTACTCATTGCAGTATGCAAAATAGTGGGCATTTGATTTGCTTTTCAGTGCAATTCTATCCATGTTTGCTCTGCTGTAAGTTCCACTGGTAATCATGTTTAAGATTGCACAAGGTTGCATCTTTCTAAGTTATACTTAGAGTAAACTCATTGAAATCCCTGCCTTGTTCATTGATTCTAGTGGATAATCTCTGCATATGACTTAGCTGGATATATCCCATAGCCTGTACATAGTTGTTTTAAAGACGATATCCTGGAAAGGTCATTGAGGAGCAATGATGTGTGAGGAACAGTTGCCAGGAAACTGGAACACACATGGTACATAGGGGTGCAGCATTCATTCATTCATTCAACCACTGACACCTTGTCTGAATTTACTGTAAACCCTATTCAGTTATAGTTGTGTCCGGGGCATACATCCCAATTCGATAATGTTTATTTGGAATGCAAGCCCCACTGCTTTCAGTTGGGTAAAAAAAGGTAATGGTAAAGGACCCCTGACAGTTAAGTCCAGTCACGAGCGACTCTGGGGTTGCAGTGCTCATCTCGCTTTACTGGCCTAGGGAGCTGATGTTTGTCCACAGACAGTTTTTCCGGGTCATGTGGCCAACAGGACAAAGCCGCTTCTGGCGAAACCAGAGCAGCACACGGAAACGCCATTTATCTTCCCTCTGGAGCGGTACCTATTTATCTACTTGCACTTTGACGTGTTTCTGAACTGCTAGGTTGGCAGGAGCTGGGACCGAACAACGGGAGCTCACCCCATCGTGGGGCTTAGAACCACCAACCTTCCGATCGACAAGCCCTAGGCTCAGTGGTTTAGACCACAGTGCCTACTAGATTAATGCACATTATTTATCTAGTCCCTACTCTGCTCCTTCCTGTTTAGGCTTTTGGGGTTTATTTGCTTAGATTACAACCCAAGATTGTATTGTGTAGACTTGGAATTATTTTAAGCACACTAATTGGTAATAAACCCCATTGCAAGGCAGGTGTTATAGGCCACCCCCAACCCCTGTCAAGGCCAAATAACCAGAACACAACACGTTGAAACAGACCAGAACTTTATTGACTGCAGAAAAGTAAGCAGAGTTGGTGTGGCAATGAGATAAGGTTCTGTTTGGCCAACAGACTGGATGAAGAGGGTGAATCAGTGTCAAAGAAATTTCCTCCCCATTTAAGTGATGGAAACCTTAGTGTCAACTGACTAGCTTTGTTTGATACAACCCTCAGTGGTTAATTTTGAAAGAGGGATGTTGGGCCTTCCTCCATGTAGCACACATATTCTTCCTCAGATACTCTGCATTTTAATCCAGCGTTTCATATATGTGCTACATGATACACTTTTTGTTATTGTTTTGCATGTTCTGGAGCATGTTCAGGTTTCCAACTTGAGCTCACATCTCATGGGACTCAGTCATGGCTCCATTTAAGCCCTGAAACTTTATTTTATTTTATTTTTTGTCATTTAAATGCAGTATGTCAACAGTATATCTATTTCCCCCACACAGCTGCTGTATCAAGAATGGGCACGATATGGATCGTTTTACAAGTTTCAGCCTATTGATCTTGTAAGGTAATTAATTGCGCAGCAACAGCTTCTTGGCAAAATTGTAAAGTTCCTTCTTTGGCAAAACTGGCAAAGTTGCACTGATTTGCACTAGGGGAAGATTCTGGTCAGTGGGGCCTTGCATCGGGCAGTTAGCCTCTCCCTTTCCATTATACTAAATCACAGATTTTATTGCAGAAGATTTAATGAAAGGTGATGTACCTTTCCAAAATGCATCTCCGTCTCCTAGCAGTTAAATGAATTTCCTCTTTCTGTTTAGGAAAATATTTACCATCCAGTACATTAACTGCTCAGTTCCATACCATCCCACGTTCCTCAGATGAAAATAGGGACATTTCTTATTTCCTTGCAACTGACCCTCCTCAACCTCCCATCTTTTGTGACCCTGTCATTTCCACCACCACTATATCAATGGGACCAGCACACACGTCCTCCACTGTCCTGAGAAAACCCCTTAATCCTGATTTGATTTGATTCTTTGGTAGATTGAAAAACGCACATCAATAAATAAATTTTAGAAAGGGGGAAGATTAGACTCAGGTGCACAAAGCATTCTTTTTTAAAAAAATCAAAAGCACTATGCTCCCCCTTTCTTCCTGCCCAGGAAGAAGAGCCAGTGTGGAAGAGCAGTGGACTCGTAATCTGATGAACCGGGTTCGATTCCCCACTCCTCCACATGCAGCTGCTGGGTGACCTTGGGCTAGTCACACTTCTCTGAAGTCTCTCAGCCGCACTCACCTCACAGAGTGTTTGTTGTGGAGAAGGAAGGGAAAGGAGATTGTTAGCCGCTTTGAGACTCCTTAAGGTAGTGCTAAAGTGGGATATCAAATCCAAAATCCTCTTCTTCAGGGCAGCCCTGTCCTCTGCCTGCCCCTAAGAGCCAGCCCATCACACAAGACTGGGCCTTAGAAGCCATAGCCTCTCCTTCTCCTCACCTGCTCTCCAATAGCTGCTTGCTACGAGCTGCCCAAGAGAGGCGACCAGCAGCAGCAGCCATGGAGAGGCAACAGGATGTTCTCTCACAGCTGCCACAGCCATCATCATCATCATCATTAAAGATAAGTTCAGGCTCATCCTCCTCCGTGAGCTCAGCAGCAGCAGCAACACTGGTGGGGAAAATAGGGACATTCCAGGATCAAATCAGAAACCAGGGCTGTTGTAATTTCTGGGCTGTCCCTGGAGGGTATGCAGTTCATGTTGAACTCAGGCGCCAGTCTTGCGTAAGCCAGTTCATGGAGTGTGAGCCTTCGGCATGCAACACCATTCTTGTGGAATGCCAAATAAGCAATTGCTCTTCATGCAACCATCGTCATGTTTAAATAGTGTGTCAAAAGAACTTCCATTAATTCAGATGTTTGGTTATATAATCTAGAGTTGCATAACCTTTTCAAAACTGTGGGCCACAGTCCCTATGGACAGTGAACAGGGCCAAAGGCAAACGTGGAAGGGGCAGCCCCCACACCAGCCACAAACATCCATACACCCCACCTTCATACTCATTCATCCCCCCTGCCCTATTCACACACAGCCCATGTTCCCCTTTCTCAGCGCTGAGCAGGGAAATGCAGGGAATCTGCAGGAAAAGAGCAATCTTCCATTCCATCAGCTGTTCACTTCCATGCTGGAGGATCATCAGGCCTAGCTAGCAAGTTGTTGAGACTGAGAGTGTAGCCTAGAACATCATTGAGTGGTACATCGTGCAGGAAGCAGAGCATCTGCAAACAGGTCAGTGTGGAAAGGGTTCCCTGCAAATGGGAAGTTTGAAAACCACAACGCGGAGGCATGCGTCTGTAAGGCAGCACCCAAGCGGAGTAAAGTTATGAGAAAGAATTTGGATTCTTCCTCCTGTGCTCAAAAACTGCTCCTGCCAGAGCTTTTTGGTTACCTTTTGCCAGGTGTTGCAACAGATATGACTTCTGCTTGCCATTCTGTTGTGTAACAGAGATAAGTAGCTGCACATCATATGACTCATGGTTGCGTGAATGTGGGAGATTTAGAGAGAGAGGCTGGGATGCAAGAAACCAAATAGGCATCCCAGATAAGTGACTCAGCAACATTTAGTATATTTTGTTTATCTTGCCCCTTTCTGTCCTAAAGGCATTTCAAATTCTTTCCAGTCTATGTCACACGTCAAAATGCTGTTCCAGATAGCCCAGGCATGTAAAATGCACCCCCCACTTTTTATCCCTCAACTCCTTCTTTATTTACATTTGGGTTACCATTCCAGTCCATCAACCCTTTCACCACTTTCCTCAACACCTCTAGGAAACTCCCAGCAGAGTGTGCGGTCTAACCCTCTAACCTTCCGCCCATGGTTGTCTCCAGCAATTACTATCCAATGGCATACTGCCTCCAACCTTGGATGTTAAATTTGCATGTTCAGACCCAGAAACCTCCCTGCTAAATAAATTTACACTTGACTCAAATTTTGGTTTTGGTTTTGGGCAGAATTTAGGCCACAATTTTATTCATTACAGCACGTGAGTGGTTGCATAGGCTCTGGTTCGACTAGCTCCCTGCCATGGAGGCAGCGCTGACCCAGGGCACCAGCATAGGTCAGCCAAGGGTGAACACCTGGATAAGTGGAAAGCCAGGAACGGGCTATCTCCGCAACCCAAATGTCCCCCTGGACTCAGGCACAGGGACAACCCCCTCTCAGGGGTTGACCAGGTGTTCTGATGCATGAGCCGAAAGAGGAAGCTCTGGGTCACGTGCATGGGTATAAATAGGTCCCTCGAACCGTTTGGACTGTGTCCCATTGGCCAGATTGCACCCAGCTTCGAGGGACCTACCAATTGGGTGTTGTGGCTGACCAATGTACCCACCCACAACTCAGGGTGTCAGTTGTCCAGGTCTCACCGCAATACGTGCCCTCTTTAAGGGAGGACCCGATTAACAGGCATTGCTAGACATCTCCATGAATTTGCCTAATCCTCTTTTAAATCCAGCCACACCGCAAGAAAGCAAATTTCCTAAATTAATTATTGGTTGTATGAAGAAGCATTTCCCTTTGGTTTTCCTGAATCTATGGCCTATCAACTTAATTAGGTGACATTGAGTTCTAATGTTATGGGGAAACAAGAGCATTTCGCTCTGTATATCTTTGTAACTTTGATGCACACTGTGCCCGACTCAATTCCAATGGGTCATACATAGGAGAATTTATTGTGGATTTAGCCTTAATTAACACTCGGTAAGTATTTATACCTTCTTAAAAAAGCCCCTTCTGACAGGATTGGGGTGTTAAAATGCCCTTTGCTCTGCAAGTAAGCTCAGCGGACTGTACTTTTGAATATATATTAGTAGGATTTTGCTGCTGATCTCCTAAAGATCTTTCCATGTTCTGTACATCTTTTTTCTGTCCCTCTGGCAAATCATCTTAAATATTAATTTAAATTCTAGACAACATTGCTTGGGCTCAGAAGAGGCAGGTGCCTCCAAAATACCTTGGAACTCTTGATTTAGAAACAAAACTAATTGAACTTTATGCTCTGAATGCCACCTTTAGACATCTTTGCTCTTTTCCCTTCTGAGACTTCCTCAAAGTCCAATTTTATTCGCTTTTAAAAAATACCAGATGTACACATCTACAGGGAAAAAGAACTCATTGAGAGTATAAGGCACAATGATCAGAATCATGCAAATGAAAGAGAATGTCTAATCCTCAGCTATAAAAAAGGGGGGAAAGGATGTATTGGTTCCTACTGAGCTCACTCTTACAGTTTTATAAAGATCTCTTTAGTTCTAACTTTGTGATACAGGAGGAATAGAAATAAGTGAGACAATTGATGTCTAATACCTTGCAAATGAGCTGAAAATTGCTAGGGTTTAAATGTCATCCATCGTTTCTCGAGAGTAAGCATGAACTATCTAGATGATTAGCAACTAGATGCACTTGTCACTTTTTATGGCTTTATCTGTCCTCTCTCTCTTTCTCTCTTTCCCTGTCTGCTTCTCCATTCATGCTCATCACTCATTCTATTGTCTAATGCAGATTTTAAGCCTTTATTATCTGTCTGTTCTGGTTAATCTTGTATGACTAAGTGATACGTTGACAACATAACAATGTTAACAATTATGATGCTGTGTTTAATAATACATAAACATGTCCTATTTTTTCCCTCCTAAATATTTAAAGGAACTTGATTGTTTCAAACTTCTGTGTCTATAAATTTACTGCTCACTGAACAGCTGAATGTAACCTTTCCGGCAAACTCTCAGAGAAGATACTTGGCAATTACAAAAAAATAAAAAATAAATGCCAGCAATTGTGTATTGCCAAAAGGTAATAAGCAGGGCTGGCCAACTTATTTTTGCTATCCAAGGCTGCTTCATGGCATGAAATAGTGCTGGAGTAGATTTCCTTTATTGATTTAATATCTAGATGTCTACCCTGCCTTAATCGAGACCACTCAAGTATAGAACCTTTTGGGTTTGGTGCAGAGGCTAAGGAGATACTACTAGATGAGGGTGAATTCCATGGTGCAGTGTTTGTGTAGCCCAGTGCATGATGTTGTCAGGAGTTCGGCCTACACTCTAGTAGGACCCTGGCAGAGACACATGCCCGACTGGCACCTTCCCTCCCTCCTGGTCAATTGTTCGGGAGCTTCATAAGCTTTCTTCTGCCCGAACATCACAGCGACCGATGCCAACCGACAGCGGCACACTTAGGGATCCGCAGAGTCTGCGCAGTTCATGTGACAGACCTCAGCAACTCAGCATTTTGGCTAATCCACTTTATTTACATATAAACACACACGGAGCACTGCAACATGGCTCCCTCTCTCTCTAGCGTCAGACAGCAAAGAGAAAAAGAACAAAGGACAATAGTCCCACTTCATGGAATACAGTTACACAAACATCCTGCCTCTGTCACTTCCCACTCTGTGGAGTCAAAACATATACCATCATGTGAAAGACAAAAATCCCATGACTGAAATAATGGAGCAGGAATTCTAAGATGGTAGATGAGTCCATAGCAAAAAGGAAGTTCACTTTCTTTTCATATCTTGTACATCAAAGCAGTTTTACTTATCTGTTTTACAATGGGTGGTTAACTGCACTGTTGGTAAAATACGTTGATACTGTTGAGGGAACCCTAGAAGGACTGTTACTAATCTTTTGAAATGTACATTATGTTTTCTTTCTTTAGAAAGTATTTTGGAGAAAAAATTGGAATGTATTTTGCCTGGCTGGGCTTATACACAGAGTTTCTTATTCCATCTTCGGTAGTTGGAATCATTGTGTTCCTGTACGGATGCTTAACCATTGAAAGTGACGTTCCTAGGTAAGATTGCACATCCACAATGTGGTTTGATATCTAAGATGATGCTCAGGTGCATTGTTGATGACTTTGTGCTGAAAGGCATCCATTTACAGATCTGGTAAGCTGAAAAAGAATGAGGATGAGATTTTTCTACTCCTCCAGTTTCTTTTAAATGCTTGTCTGTCCTCCATTCGTTAAAAGTACATTGCCCTGCTTGCTACCATTGCAGTGTCCTGCCATACAGCATCTGCCCAGCACCTTCCATTGGTATGTTTTTAATAGGTTAAAAACTAAACTTTCTGTTCTGGCATTCTCAAATATATCTCTCTGCCTTTCCCCCCCTTACTCTCCTGTCTTCATATGCCTAATTTCTGAGGGCCAAACTACCAATTATCTTCAGTCATGTGTATTGGTTTGCTTCAGCATTGACTTCTCCCTCCCCACCCCAGCAAATGCAGTCATATCGGCTGCAATCGATAGTGGAAGATCAGGGAGTGTGTTTGGGTGCTTTTAAACCATCAGAGAAAATGTATACATAAGTTGGTGCCATGCCCCTTAGATTGTAAATATGAAGGTAAGATTTGTGACTCTTTATGTCACAAATAATGGGGCACGGGTGGCGCTGTGGTCTAAACCACAGAGCCTAGGGCTTGCCTATCAGAAGGTTGGCGGTTCAAATCCCTGCGACGGGGTGAGCTCCTGTTGCTCGGTCCCTGCTCCTGCCAACCTAGCAGTTTGAAAGGACGTCAAAGTGCAAGTAGATAAATAGGTACCGCTCCGGCAGGAAGGTAAACGGCGTTTCCGTGCGCTGCTCTGGTTTGCCAGAAGCGGCTTAGTCATGCTGGCCACATGACCCAGAAGCTGTACGCCGGCTCCCTTGGCCAATAAAACGAGATGAGCGCTGCAACCCCAGAGTCGTCCGTGACTTGACCTAACGGTCAGGGGTCCCTTTACCTTTACCTATGTCACAAATAAAGACGCGGGTGGTGCTGTGGTCTAAACCACAGAGCCTAGGGCTTGCCGATCAGAAGGTCGGCAGTTCGAATCCCCGTGACGGGGTGAGCTCCCGTTGCTCGGTCCCTGCTCCTGCCCACCTAGCAGTTCAAAAGCACGCTCAAAAGTGCAAGTAGATAAATAGGTACCACTCCGGCGGGAAGGTAAACGGCGATTCCGTACGCTGCTCTGGTTCTCCAGAAGCAGCTTAGTCATGCTGGCCGCATGACCCGGAAGCTGTCTGCGGACAAATGCCGGCCTATAGAGCAAGATGAGTGCCACAACCCCAGAGTCATCCGTGACTGGACCTAATGGTCTGGGGTACCTTTACCTTTACTTTATGTTCTGTGACCAATGCCTAGCTACTGTAAGCAAAATGATTATGATCACAAATATTACTATTAAATAAATATTGTAGTGATTTTGCATTCTTGGTTAAAGACAAGCAAACATATTAGAAGCTGTGCAGTTTCCCAGTTACACTATAAATGTGACTTCTGTTCTGTCCATTAACCCCGTATTATACATTCTGAAACTGTGCTATCATTGGGCAAGGTGTACTGAAAGTAACATTACTGTGCGTACAAAAAAGGTCCCACCTTTCCAACAAGAATGTAATTTCTTTGTCCTACAAAAATACTCTCTTATAATATCTAAAGTGGTGGAGTTTATGGCAAAACTGTATCTGTAGCACCCTCTGCTGTCTTTCTGCCATAAGAATGTGATTTTTGTATTTTAAAAGAGGGGTTATGAACTTTGGCCCTCCAGGTTTGGCCAAACTAGGTATATTGAGAGTTGTCATTCAAGAGTATTTGCAAGTCCAAGGCTTCCCCACCCTGTTTTCAAAGGTTCAATGCTAATTTTACGTTTTAAGGAGAAACCTGCTTTTATGTTCACTGTATTTCAGCTGCTCACGCTGTCTCAGTCTCTTTGTATTTTGCTGAGCTTCTTGTAAGTCCTGCTCAGAGAAATTGAATATCACTGGTAGATTTCTGATAGCTCAGAATGCAAAGGTCATGTTTTTCCATGGATGCAAATGGCTTTTTGATGCAGGATGTTCCGAACAGGAAAAACCATTCAGAGAAAGGGCTGAGGATATTTGTGAAAAGAAGCAATAGAAACTAAGTTTGAGGTGGCAAATATGACAATCGGCTGAGAGGAAGTGGAGAAACAGAGAGGGCTTGCCAGATTTTGGAGGCTTTGTAAAGGAACAGCATCTCTTTCTCTGGGATTAAGCTGTGCCTTCACCTATGTCTACCCTTTTATATTTGCATATAAACTCCAATATTCTTGAAATATCAAAATGACCTCCTTCCAATGGAAACTAGGTAAGCATTCCACCTAGAACACATCACTCAGAGGCGTAAGGTGTGCCTAACAGTCCTATGATGGCCAAAGTGAGTGTTCATTAGAGACCAAAGAGTGGGAAGAAATAAATGATAGACAAAGGAAAAGTGCTTAGCCCTTCCCCTGCCCGTCACTTCTTCTCCACACTAATAATAATAATAATAATAATAATAATAATAATAATAATAATAATAAATTTTATTTATATCCCGCCCTCCCCAGCCGAAGCTGGGCTCAGGGCGGCTGACAACAATAAAATAGTACAACATTCTAAAATCATTCATTATAAAATTAATTCAAATCAAATTGATGGCAAACATTGGGCCGGAGTTCTGTGAAGATTGTCAAAGGAGGGAGTCAGGCTGTGCCCCGACCAAAGGCCTGGTGGAACAGCTCTGTCTTGCAGGCCCTAATTGCACCGCCGCAAGAGATGGGAGTTGCCCCCCCCCCATCCCATATCGTCCCGTCCCAGCCAGAGGACCTCTGTCTTCGAAGGATTTAACTTCAACTGGCTCCCACGTAACCATCCAGCCACAGCTTCAAAACATCTGATCAGTGTGTCTGGGGCCAAGTCAGGATGGCCATCCATCAACAGATAGAGTTGGGTGTCATCAGCATACTGATGGCAACCCAGCTCAAAACTCCAGACAAGCTGTTTTTCTTCCACCTGCAGCAACCACTTGGATGGGAGAAATGACTGGGGAGGGGGAGGGCAAGGAAAATGGTGAGCAGGGAAAAGCTCAAGCCACCTTCTCCTGCGTATTTCTTGGTGCCACTAAATAGCACCCTCCTCTTAGCTTTTTGTCAAGTTCCCACACTTAGAGGAGGGTGCTATTTCAATTTCATTTGGCATTAAGCCCGAAGAAATGCTTCTTAGTGGTTCTTAGTGATTTTTTAAATTTTTATTGCCTTACTGGAGCCATTTTTCATTCTCTTTTTGTAATTAAATTGTATTGATTGATTCTGCAAAGAAGTGGGTGAGATCTTAATTATCTTTTGTTCCTACTGCCGTTTGTCGTAGTTTTCATTTGTAAGTCACCAGGAATATTTTTTTAAAATAGAAACATGGCCTGCAGATATTTCAAATAGATAAATAAGAAGGAAAACAACCAACGAATTTAAATAAATACGCCCTTCTCTTAGCCACCATCCGCATGTCTGACCTTCTGTTCTCACTGAATCAAAGTCTGTGACTGTACCATAGCAGAAAGCAACTTCCCTCACAGATAACATGTTATTCTAATCTTTTGGGTTTTGCTCTTTATAGCAAGGAGATGTGCGACCAACGTAATGCCTTCACCATGTGCCCTCTGTGTGACAAGACATGTGACTACTGGAACCTTAGTAGTGCTTGTGGCACAGCACGCGCCAGCCACTTATTTGACAACCCTGCCACCGTCTTTTTCTCTGTTTTCATGGCACTTTGGGGTAAGTTTTGCTTTGAATGTTATATGCCTCAGTTAGATAGGGCAACATTCATAAGATGATGCTCAATGGCAAAACAATGGGTTCGTTCCAGGTTTACAAAACACCACAAAAGTAGTACCAGTAAGGAAACAAGTGCCTATTGGTAGGTTAAGAGGCAAACATGTAAAGGGGTTAACTGGTGTCTTAACTACTCTTGAACAGCTCCTACTGTCAGAAGGTTCTTCCTGGAATCTCCTTTCTTCCACTTTACAGGATCCAGCTGTGTGGCTGAACTTGGTTTCCATGCATCTGTGCACAGCGATGTACATGGAAGCATGGCAGCTCCCGCTGAGTTCTATAAGGCAAAGTAAATCACACAGTGGGAAGGACCAGAACTGCTTCTCATACCCTGGGCCCTGGGGTCACCAGACTCAGCTAATTCCTCAGTCCCAGTGGTGTTCTGGTGGTTGCCGTTCCCTCCTGTTATGTTGGGCTCCCACTGGTGGGTGGGTGGTCACCGACAATGGGCAGGGGTATTTATTTATTCATTTATTACCTACTCTTCACCCTAAGGTCCCAGGTGAGGGAACAACAATTTAAAACACAGCATTAAAAACAGTTTTTAAAAGTACAGAAAATGCCATCAGAGAAAATAGAGTGGGTCTTGAAAATACAGACTTTCAAGTGACAAGCACCAGGGTGAAGAGGTGCAACTTCATCATAATAGAGTTCCTGCATGGGCTCTATGATTTTTCCAGGGGTCTTTGCAAAATAAACCACCCAGTCACAACTTGTCATAGCGATACTATTTGCTAGTAGAGTGTGATAGCATAGCTATAGGCCATTTAAAAAAATACAATTGTTCAGTTTCTCCTATACCCATCCAAATCAGACTGGCGGAATAAATTAAGAGAGTATGTTGAATTAGCGAGAATATCAGCAAGGCTATGAGACGTTACGGGCGAAAAATTTACCAGAGAGGGGGATATTTACAGAGTTTATGTAAAAGAACATTGTCAAAATATTAATCCGTTGGCAGGCCTTGATTGAGTTTCTGCAAGTAATAGGTCAACTTTATAAATTTAAAGTAATTAGAATAACGAGGAGAAAATAAAGCCAAGTGTGTAATTAAGGTATTCGGTTTGGGAACACAATGGGAGGATCGGGGGTCATTTCAAATTCAATACAAAATGATGTAGAAAACAGGTATCAATTAAGGAATGAACGTGTGTTTATTTTTATTATGTCTTTGACACCTGTTTAATATTTTGTTATATAGTTTTAAAAACAAAAAAGCATTTTTAAAAACAAAAAACAAACAAACCATGTTATATGTGGACTATGATATAGACATTTTCAGATATTTGGGCATTGGATATTGCACATGTGTAGCCAGTGGAAATGATTAGGGTGGTGAAGGACTGTTCTACCTGCTGTCACCCTGGTGAGGTGGGTGCAGACCCACAACCGTGCAAGTGAATAGTCCTGGTCTCCTTTTCTCTAGTTACCAGTCCTGACATTTTAGAAAGACTCCCTTGACTGCAATAATGCCCATAGGTTATCATTCATGATGACCGTACAAACTAATATTCAGTAATTTGAAGTTGGATTATGATAAATGCTACCCAAATTATTAATGTTAGGGTTTCAAGACTGAATGAGATCTGGTGATCTATTCAAGGTATGGGGAAATATAACCTCTGGAAAGCATGTTATAAGTTTTCTCTCAATCATATAAAGTGTTAAAATTTTAAGGTCATGCAATGAAACTGTTTGGCAACAGGTTCAAGTCAGGCAAAAAGTAGTGCTTCATTTCAGAGAAGTTCCCTGTGCTGCTGATTATACTCTACCTATTCTAGGCATCATTCTAGATGGCTCAGGCTCTGATTTGCTGCATATCTATATTAGGAGGGTTTGAATATTCAGCATACTGGTGATCAGAATAATCAATTTTGACTCTGAAGCCCTCTTCTGATTAAAATTGGATTTTCTTTCTCAGCCACCATGTTCCTTGAAAACTGGAAGCGTTTGCAGATGAGACTCAGTTATTTCTGGGACCTAACTGGCTTGGAGGAGGAAGAAGTAAGGGTTTTTTATTATTACTTTTTTAAGTGGTCCAAATAGTTTCCAATAAAAAAAAACATCAGGAGGAGACTTGCTATTATAAATCCATAGGGTGTGGCTGGATATGACATTGGGACAAAAAAAGGTTCAATCTAAAGTAAAATAAAGGTAAAGGACCCCTGGACAGTTAAATCCAGCCAAAGGCGACTATGGGGTGCGGTGCTCATATTGCTTCAGGCTGAGGGAGTCGGCGTTTGTCCACAGACAGCTTTCCGGGTCATGTGGCCAGCATGACTAAACCACTTCTGGCGCAACGGGATACCGTGACAGAAACCAGAGCAGCGCACGGAAACACCATTTACCTTCCCGTTGCTGCGGTACCTATTTATCTACTTGCACTGGCATGGTTGCTAGGTTGGCAGGAGCTGGGACAGAGCAATGGGAGCTTACCCCATTGTGGGGATTCGAACCGCCGACCTTCTGATCAGCAAGCCCAAGAGGCTCTGTGGTTTAGACCACAGTGCCACCTGTGTTTACCTTACCTCAGACTAGAATGAGATGATTGCGGTCACAGGAACAGAGAGGTATAGTAAGAGTGGATACTGGGATATATTCAGTACCAAATAAAGTCAGATTTGGTGGGAACCATCCAGCCATGTGTTTGTTTAGTAATATAATATTAATAGCAAGCATCACATGGCACTGAGATTTTAAGTTTTCTTTAAACAACTTCCGTTTCTGTTATATGCTCTTGGTGGAAAATTGTTTCATAGGAAAAAGAGATAAATCGCTCAAGCCCTTTCAGCTTAGTTTATCTTTGGACTATAGTAACTCTGTCTAGAATAATATTTGGAGGAAGCTTCCCTTTTCTGTTGCTGAGCCCAGTTATCATGCAATGAAAATCTTAACGTTTTCTTGTATCCGTCCCTGGTTTAACACTGACCTCTATTCCCTTATGCTACCTTTTCAATATGCTTTTTAAAGAAGGGTTAACATGATTTGCAGCCTTCTAGATTTCAACCCCTCTTTCCCTTTGTTTCTAGTAGCTACATGTCAGAATGAGAGGCGGACGATGTAGATGAATTCTAAGATTCTGCAGATGTTGAGTGGGGAGGGAGACAGGGGAAGTCAGAAAGTTAATAAATGATAAAAATGTGAAGGTTAAAAGGATAGGAAAGATGGTTAGCCTTAATCACAAAATTAGAAAAATTACTGGAAAGAAGAAAAAGAAATAACTTGAGATTGACACAGTGAACTACCATTAGGGCAACTGTGATGCATGAGGAAATGAAGGGAATCAGAACTGAACATTAGAGCAGGGATAAAAAGACTCCTGCGTTAGCTCTGTTTCTGTCTTGAATGTTAGTCACTGATGGAATTCTGTTTCTCAGTATTTTATTTTTGCTGTGTGTTTAAATTACTGGATTTCCACCAGTTCAGAACCCAGTATAATTATGATCGTTGTTTAAGATAGGGAAGGCTGTTTGATGTAGGAGAATTCTCCAGTCTCCAGACCAGGGTTGAACCTTCAATCTATCCAACTGTTAGTTACATGTAGGGGGGAAAGTATATTGTTTCAAACAGAAAATATATCAGTGGATGTCAGAACTGTTAAAAAACAAAACAGATATCCAAGTTATTTTAAAATTCCCATAGGTAACTTCCATAGTGTAAACAGTATATCTGAGTCTATTCCTTGGTCACAGAAAAGTCCTATTGACGTCAACAAGGCGTTTGCATAAGTACAAAATTCAGGATTTTGCCTTTTGTTTCCAATATGGGAAGTCTCAGTTTTCATTTAGAGCAATTGTTTGGTCTTTAGCTTGGCTCACATGGTTTTCAATAAGTGTCTGGCAGCTGGACTGGCTTCCTTCCAGCATTAGTGGATGTGTGTGATGTGGAGATATATATATATATTCTCCGTACATGGATATTTAGACTTCCTCAACACATCAGAGTTATTTACAATATTGTTCTAAGTCAAACCGCCTTCCCTCTCTTAAACAAAGATCTTAATTCCACTGGCTTCTGCTAGTGACTCCAATAATTTCAGCTAAACCACACTGGTGATAATAAGTTCAGAATTAAACCCAAAGATCAGAAACTTGTAAGCTTAAAGCTGTCTTTGGGTGGTTTCCATTTGAGTTAAATCAAGAAAGGGGCACAAGGATCATTGCACTACCTCTGTCCCTTTTGCTGATCTCCCCAGACTTCAAAGTTGGAAATTTTCTCTGCTCATGGAGTCTCCACATATGTTTCAGAAACCTGATTCTCCAGGTTTTTAACACAAATGAGGAAATGCAATGAGCATTCTAGGTGACCAAAATGGTAACAGGGCAGAGCTAGTGCATTCATCTGTACTCGCCCCACTTTCAAGTATCCTTATTACTCTATAGACCAGGGGTCAGCAAACTTTTTCAGCAGGGAGCCGGTCCACTGTCCCTCAGACCTTGTGGGGGGCCGGATTATATTTTTTTTTTTGGGTGGAATGAACGAGTTCCTATGCCCCACAAATAACCCAGAGATGCATTTTAAATAAAAGCACACATTCTACTCATGTAAAAACACCAGGCAGGCCCCACAAATAACCCAGAGATGCATTTTAAATAAAAAGGCACATTCTACTCATGTAAAAACACGCTGATTCCCGGACTGTCCAAGGGCCGGATTGCAAAGGTGATTGGGCCACATCTGGCCTCCGCGCCTTAGTTTGCCTGCCCATGCTATAACAAAGGAAGACAACTAAATTCTCTGGCCTATAGACTTATAGACCAAAACGATACACACAAAGAGTGGGTTTTCTTTTTTCCCCTGGCAGAATGCTCAGGTATGAGTGTCATCCATTTGTTCTGGCCATGTTTGCCTGTGCTGGGGAGTCTGAAAAGAAAAAGGTGGGGAAGGAGGAGTGACAAGGATATCTCCACATGCTCAGGCCACTGCTAACTGCTGGCCAGCTGGACCTGGCAGGGTCCAGGAGTGCTGGTTTTGCCCCATGCTGGGCTTGATTTTTTTAAAGGTAAGCTATGGAAGCAAGGAGGGACGTGGGTGGCGCTGTGGGTTAAACCACAGAGCCTAGGACTTGCCGATCAGAAGGTCAGCGGTTCGAATCCCTGCGACAGGGTGAGCTCCCGTTGCCCGGTCCCTGCCCCTGCCAACCTAGCAGTTTGAAAGCACGTCAAAGTGCAAGTAGATAAATAGGTACCGCTCCGGAGGGGAAGGTAAACAGCGTTTCTATACGCTGCTCTGGTTCGCCAGAAGCGGCTTAGTCATGCTGTCCACATGATCCGGAAGCTGTACGCCGGCTCCCTTGGCCAATAAAGCGAGATGAGCGCCGCAACCCCAGAGTCGGCCACGACTGGACCTAATGGTCAGGGGTCCATTTACCTTTATCTTTAGGGAAGCAAGGAAGGAGTTGGGGTATATTTGCAGACTCATGCCTCTGCCTCCCACCAGCTAGATGGAGTTGACAGCGAGTGCTTCCTTTGCCCCGTGGAGGGGTTTTTCTGAATGCCCCCATATAGAACTTGTGAGAGAGATTCAGAGGTGATTTGTCTGAGAGAGAACATGTATTTGTGATGTGGGAGCAGTGTTTTTTTCAGGGGGGGCAGGGGTACACATACCCCTAAGCATTTTGTGAATCTTTGTACTTTTGTCCATTTATTGTATTTCTTTTTCCCAATTTGAACTATAAAATGGTGGTTTTCTTGAGTCAAAATGAGAGTACCCCTAGGGGGGGAAAGCACTGTGTGGGAGTGAGAGAGGGAGATCATTGTGTTCTCTGTGTGTGAGAGGAAAGGGAGGTGTATTTTATTTTACTACATTTATATCCCACCTTTCCTTTAAAGAACTCAGTCTCCCCTCCCCTTTTTATTGTGAGGTAGGCTTAGGACAGGCTTCCCCAACCTCCGCCCTCCAAATGTTTTTAGCCTAAAACTCCCATGATCCCTAGCTAGCAGGACCAGTGGTCAGGGATGATGGGAATTGTTAAGTTGTGGGTAGACACAGCAGACGACACAGCGATTTCTCCAAAGCAGCTCTTTATTTGTAAGCTAGAACAGAACTGAACTGAAGGGCTCAGTCAGCCTGCTTATATAGAGCTCCAGTACCTTGTTACTGTAACAACTTTCTAAAACTATCCAATCACTGAACGTCACTTTCGATCCTTCATTTGCATAACTATCTACAGTACCCCCCTGCTGGCCCAGGGTAAGAACTTCAGTACATAACAGGAATTGTTGTCTCAAAACATCTGGAGGGCCAAGGTTGGGGAAGCCTGGCTTAGGTTGAGAGACAGTGACTGGCCCAAGTTCACCCAGTGAACTTTACGATCCCTCGCTTTATGGCTGAAGCTCCCAGGTCCTAATTCAACACTCTAGCCTCTACACCACACTGACTCTCTGACATATGTGTGGTTGGGGAGAGATGCACTTGGGTGAGAGAGAAAGAGAGAGAGGGATCTCCCTATCATATATTTAGTATATTGCATCAGGTATTAGTTATTGTATCAGTGGTCTAAATACCCCACTTAATTTAGCTTTCTGGAAAACGTGAAACCTGCTGAACTATAAATATTTATCACATTTTACATTCAGCAAAACATTTCAAATACGGTTTGGCGCCTCAATGACCATAGCTGTCAACTTACAGATTTCAAAATAAGGGACCAGCAGCCTCGAAAATAAGGGATCAGCAGCCAAAATAAGGGACTTTGGTATTGTAAAGAGTTACTTACATTGGTAGGATTGACAGATGCTGTCAATCCAGCATGAGGCGGTTGCGGCACCATGGCAGCCGCTGAAGCACCGCCCTTCTGCATCCCTCCCCATCCCCTCCTCTTCCTCCTCCCTCAGGCCGCCTCCTCAGCTGCCACCACCGCTGCCGCCTCCAGGCTCGCAGGCGGGAGTCGCTCTCCTTCCCCCCCCCCTCGGGTGGGGAAGGGCCGATGGAACTCCTTGCGCCAGGACGACGGCGCCAGCACACACTCTCTCTCATGGCAGAGGACCCTGAGCTGCTGCTTCCCTCCCAAGCTGGGCAAGCATGAAACCTGGGAAATTTAAGGGACATCATCAATAAGGGACAGCAGCGGGACACGACGCTGGGATAAGGGAGTTTCCCGCCAAATAAGGGACGGTTGACAGCTATGCACAATGACACCCCAAATGACGTAATTGCTTCAGATGCTTTGTGTTTAAAAAGAAAGCTGTTCCCCTAAGCTGAGCCCATGAATAGCCCATCTGTTGCTTGACGAGTCTCCTGTTTTTGCTGCCTGTGTCAGTTTGCACAGTATCAGAGAAGCTGTCAGGCAAAGGACACTCGGGCTTTGGCCACCGGCCACAGGATCAAGGTCTGATGCGAAGCTGCACCGCTTCTATTCAAGCAGGAACACCAGAAAGGAAGTATGAGCCTTCCTGAACTGGTTATACAATCCTGTTTACAACTCACTGCTCTGTTCTAGCACTGTCTGACTGATCTCCCTCATCTCCTCCTGCGCATTGTCATTTTAGTTTGTAAGCCTCAGGACAGGGCTTGTGCCTCATTTTCGCTTGTGAATAGTGCCTGCCGCTATAGTTTTCTACTTGATATTAGCTGCTCCGAGAGACAATTGTTTGAGTGAGATTGAAATATAATTAATAAATAAATAAAATATACTTTTGCCGGGCAGGATTTGACTTGGTTCATGAGTTGTGCAGGTCTCATCAATGTATATTCATGTGAAACAGACAACAGGCAAAGCGTGTTCTCCCTCATGGAGAGCACGTGTTGCGGTCGGGGCTGACAAGACACCTCACTGTCGCTAGGCAAAAGGTTTGGCCATTCTTTTAAGCAGCGGCGGGCTGTTACTGGGGAAATTTATATGTTGCCATTGATTGATTGACAGCCCTATTTGTTAAATACATTGCACGCAGTGACGAACTTCCTCTTTTCGCTGCTTACTTCGGATCACCTGCCCTCCCTTCCCTAATTTTAGGCTTTTTGCTTGACCCTGCTATGCCTGTCATGGGGTCGTCTGCTTTGGGGCAGGGGCCCGGTAGGAATTTTGTCCATTTGGCTGATTGGCTGGTGCCATTTGGTTTTGCCTACTGCGTAGCAAATCGTCACAACTTGTAAGGTTGCGATTAGGCATTGGTTTGGGAATTGGTTGGTGGAGGGGTATGGATTCGGCTGTGCCTGTCCCTCCAAAATGCTGCTGCTGCAAGGGTTTTCTGTTAAAGGAACCCAGGGGCTCGCCATGCTTTTGTCTGAACCCCCTGGCAAGGGGCTAGGGCCACGCAAGAGCCCCTGGGAGCATTCTGGGGAGAGGTGAGGCACGGTTCCCAGTCCCGTCTCTCTCCCCAGGTGACTTACCCTTGCTGACTTCGCGGGGGGGTGCAAATGTCAGAGCTGTCCCCTGCAGGGTCAGTTAGTGCTACCAATGCCTAAGCAACCACTCACATTGCTGTAATTTGAATAAAGTTGTGGCCAAAATTATGCCAAAAACCTTAAACAAAAATTAAGTGTCATTGTGTTTTTATTTGGGGTGTCTTGGGGACCTCGACGCACAAATGCCACATCTTATTTCAAAACCAGTTATAAGATCCAGCGTGACTATTTTAATTCAATTGTTTATTTAGTAAGTATTGCAAGGTGTTGGTTCTAAATGTGTTCTCCCTTCCTCTCCACTGCCAAAAACGTCCCAAGGAACTAGTAAAGGTTAGACTTCTTTTTCCATTTTGATAACCATATCAGTGTTACAGTGTAACCAGATAAGTGTTTCTTATCTGTTTGGTGTGTTTCTTAATTGTGAGCTACTGAATCGTGTATCGATGTGCTTTTATTCCATTTGATTATCTACGAATCTTCTGATGTTAAATTTGCCCCACATTTTTACATTTTTCTTTAGGAACATCCCAGACCAGAATATGAAACCAAACTGCTACAGAAGAAATCCCAAACCGAAAAATGCAAAAAACCATGTCAAGATGAGGTATGACATTTCAGTTTTACTGTAAAACGAAATGACTGCCTTGGTTTCTTCCATCTGTCTGTCTGGTTGTTTTAACTGTATCTAGTTTTGAAATTGTTTTGTGGGTCTTTTGACTGCAACAAATTTTTGTTTTGATTTGATTTTTACTGTATTTTTGCCTTCCATTTCTTTTCAACATGCATATTATGTTTTTCTTAGGGCCGTAACCTTGAATTGGTTAAAGCCTTGGTTGAATAAACCGAGTTTTGCTCCAAAAGACAAGTTCTTGCTTATTTTGAGGTGGGTGGGGAGGGTGCTATTTTGATTTTGTTGTGTTCCTACAATTGAAAATGAAACAGATAATTTTCCATTGATGAATGGCAGTGTTTTTTTAATGACTGATCCTTAAGTATTAAAAAAAGACTCATTTTCATAAGATACACATTGACTGATATTTATTTCAAGTGAATTGCTTGGCTAACCAACAGCCTTGGACAATTCAGTGTTTTTGCTGCCACTGCCTAGACTATACAAGAGTGGGACAGTCACTGCCACATCAGCAACCCAGCCATTTATGGTGGCATTAGGAGAAGGTAGGGGGACAGGCAGATGGAGTCTGATGCCAGCCAGTGTTGGCTGTAAGAGCATCTTGGGATCCAGCACATTCTAGGCTGGCTTCGCTCATTTTGAGACTTTCTGCTGGTAGGGATATCACAGATGTACCTTTTGGTTTCCCTCATATTCAGGAAGCAGAAGAGGTAGGTCTGTACCAATAGGAGGTCAGCTGAATAGCCCAGAGCAGGGGTGCCAACTCCTGGGGGCCCAGCCCTCCCCCACCCCAAATTTTTAAAGGAATGCCTGGGCTCTTTCCTCAGAACAAGGTGTTCTGGGCAAGGTGGACCATGAGAGTTTCTATGCCACTGTGGCATTGTCGTGGCAGCTGAAGTTTATTTTTTAGATTTTTTAAAAAAAAGATTATTATTATTATTATTATTATTATTATTATTATTATTATTATTTATTTGTACCCCGCCCATCTGGCTGGGTTTTCCCAGCCACTCTGAGCGGCTTCCACAAAGACCAAAAATACACTAATATGTCATACATTAAAAACTTCCCTGAACAGGGCTGCCTTAAGATGTCTTCTGAATGTCAGGTAGTTGTTTATCTCTTTGACATCTGATGGGATGGTGTTCCACTGGGCGGGCGCCACTACCGAGAAGGCCCTCTGCCTGGTTCCCTGTAGCTTTGCTTCTCGCAATAAGGGAACCGCCAGAAGGCCCTCGGCGCTGGACCTCAGCGTCCGGGCAGAATGATGGGGGTGGAGACGCTCCTTCATTTATAGTTAAACAGCTAAATTTAAAATAGAATTTCTAACTACGATGGCAAAATCACAGCAGCACAGGCACTCCCTTTGACCACCTTACCCAGAATGTCTTTCTTTGAGGAAAGACACCGCAGCCTGTTCTCAGAGTGAGGCAGTGGCACAGGGAGCCAAGCCACAGCATTAGTAGTGGCAAAACAATGAATGAGTAAGGTGGCGGGTTGGGGGAGAGAAGGAGCCAGGGCCATGGTGGTGGAGGAGGAAAGGAAGAAGACAGGATTGCTCTGGAGAGCCATAGGAGCTGGGAGGGCAGGCACAGGTGGCTCAGAGGCAAGTGAGGAAAATAAGCGGAGGAGTACTTATTTGCCACCCATCCTGACTGAGGCAATTTGCCTCTTCCTAGAGCTTGCCTAGGAACACGGGTGGCGCTGTGGTCTAAACCACAGAGCCTAGGACTTGCCAATCAGAAGGTCAGCGGTTCGAATCCCCGCGACGGGGTGAGCGCCCGTTGCTCTGTCCCAGCTCCTGCCAACCTAGCAGTTCGAAAGCCCGTCAAGTGCAAGTAGATAAATAGGTACCACTCTGGCGGGAAGGTAAACGGTGTTTCCGTGTGCTGCTCTGGTTCGCCAGAAGCAGCTTAGTCATGCTGGCCACATGACCCGGAAGCTGTATGCCGGCTCCCTCGGCCAATAAAGCGAGATGAGCACCGCAACCCCAGAGTCGTCCGCGACTGGACCTAATGGTCAGGGTCCCTTTACCTTTAGAACTTGCCTGGACGGCAGTGCTGGATTTATGTATAAGCTAAACAAGCTATAGCTTAGGGCTCTACTCTCTTGGGGGGGGGCCCAAAAAAATTAAAGGAAAAGAAAACTGGATGTACATTTCCAAAATATAAGATAAAAAAGAAATAAAATAAAACCTACATACAGCAACAGTGTTTTGTGTTGTGTAGGCTCCTATGATGTAAGTAATGGGCCCTGCCTGCTAGCCTGCTCCCTAAAATATTACTGGTTTGCTCATTTCTATATACAATGGTACCTTTGTTCTCAAACTTAATCCATTCCGGAGGTCTGTTCCAAAAGCAAAGCGTTCCAAAACCAAGGCACGCTTTCCCATTGAAAGTAATTTGTTGTTGACAAAGGACAGCTGGACATATAAAGGGCCCAATTACCTAGAGTTGCTTAAGGTCTCATCAAATCTAAATCTGGCCCTGCTGGATAGTAAAGTCCAAGAGGCTGGTTAGTCCCTTATATCTAACAATCTTCAAGAGAAGCACTAAGTTTCAATGCAACCAGAGCTTCTCAAGGGGTTTTCTCCACCCACCCAGTTCATCAAAGTTTACCATACTGAGACAAACCATCTGAATTTCAGCAGAAGCCAAAAACAGTTTCAAAGACGTGTTCAATTTCTTGCAGGAGGGTTTTACACAACCCAACAAAAACCGCAGTGCACTTCATAGTGTCATAAATTAATATACTATAATGCTGCGTTTCATAACTGCTTTGGAGTAAAAATTCTCCATATTCTAGTAATGCGGCTTTCATCCCAAAATGAGCATGACTTTCTCACCAGGCTGAGGTTTCCCCATAAAAGGCAAGGAACTGCAACTGAGCAAAGACTGTAGACGATAATATTAGTTCTTCCATTGCCCGGACTATCATGGTGCGTTAAAATGTATGCATTGGGATAATTGTTTCCATTAATATCAGTGGCTGTCATGCATGCATAAACCCTGACAGGATAATGAGGATACGGATAAGCTTTCTGTCTTCTACAAAGCGGATGTTTTGTCCGTTTGATAAAGCTGCCAAGTTAGGAAAGTTTTAACAATATCCATATTCATCAGAGATTCGCTTTGCACGACGCTTGATCTGCTTTGTTAAGGGGAGGTTGTAGGACAGATGTATGCGTTGTGTTAACCTTTTGTGTGGACTTTGCTTTGGTCAAAACTGTGTTTGGGCTTGTTCAATGGTGTAGCTCCCATAGGAAAGCTAGCACCAGAAACTAGTATTTTCCTTAATTTTCACCAATATATATTTATATATAGACACACAAACAAACTTGTGTACTGGGGAGAGTTTGTGGCCAGAGCTTACTGCTGTTTTCCCCTTTCCTGTATAAAGCTACCTTTGTGGAGGGAGAAAGAAGGAGAGAGAAAGATAAATAAATATGGGTGATAATAGATGCTGATGCTGGAGTCTGATGGATTCTTGAACTCACCATTAATAGAGCCCCCGCCATTAGAATATTCAAATGAATTGCTATGCACTTGTCTAATGTCTAATGTGCGATTGTTAAAGCTTCCTTTTTTAAAAAATACCATATTTACTCAAATCTAATGCTCACCTTTTTTGGCCAAATTATGTTGCGAAAAGTAATGTGCGCTTTAGATTTGATTACACATTTACATTCGCCAGCAAATACTTTTTTTTTGGTTTCAAGGTTCTGGAAACTGAGGTGCGCATTAGATTCAATGGCACATGAGACTCAAATAAATAGGGTACAGGTTTATTGATTTTTGAGAATGTACCAAATCAAAGGAGAATAAAAAGCCATAACTGTAGCTGTGACTGAGTGAAGTACACAGGTTGTTCATATCTTCTTCTTCTTCTTCTTCTTCTTCTTCTTCTTCTTCTTCTTCTTCTTCTTCTTCTTC
>JAXCMG010000101.1:432431-488394 GCA_034642415.1 Podarcis siculus
AATAATAATAATAATAATAATAATAATAATAATAATAATAATAATAATAATAATTTATACCCTGCCCATCTGGCCACTCTGGGTGGCTTCCAACAAAATATTGAAATACAATGGTCTGTTAAACATTAAAAGCTTCCCTAAACAGGGCTGCCTTCAGATGTCTTCTAAAAGTCTGGTAGTTGTTTTTCTCTTTGACATCTGGTGGGAGGGCGTTCCACAGAGCGGGTGCCACTACTGAGAAGGCCCTGTGCCTGGTTCCCTGTAACTTGGCTTCAGTGAGGGAACTGCCAGAAGGCCCTCGGCGCTGGACCTCAGTGTCCGGGCAGAACGATGGGGGTGGAGACACTCCTTCAGGTATACTGGACCGAGGCCATTTAGGGTTTTAAAGGTCAGCACCAACACTTTGAATTGTGCTCGGAAACGTACTATGAAAGCTATGTGTTTGTGCTGTTTATGCAATACGGGAAGCCGAGTCATTTCTCATGTGGTATACAAGGGCCCCTTTGTGCTCACAATGGGAATATGTCAACCCAAGCATTCGGCATTTTGGTTTGGTTTTAGTTTTCTCACCATACTTAACTCCATTTTATAAAGGTGTGTTCCACAAAATCAATAATTCATCTCCTGGGGATTATGTTGCAGTTATTAGAGTTTTTTATTCTGTTGTAGTGCTGTTTCTGAGCATGACACATTTTGCCATCGAGGTCTCCATGATGCAGTAAATATTTTATCTGTTAGATTGAAAGTGGGGGAAAGAGCTTGTCAGGAGTGGAACAGATACACAAGGTTGATTTATCACTCTAACAATGCCCTAAAGGTGCTAGTATTTCAAAAGGAAGCTGAAAAGGCTGGAACATTTATAATGAATGCCTAAGGTTAAGCAGCGGAACAAACAGTGAATAATTAAAAATAATTACATGCACCTGAAAACAGATGATGACAAGTTCTTTTTTTAAAAAATTGATCCGAAAAGGCTTCAATGAAAGTCCTCACCATATTGCGTGTGAGTTATTTTATCATTGGGATTCTTCGTTTTCAAAACCCATAATTATTTATTCATAAATATGGAATTATAACATAGTAAACGATGTGTAAGTATAATATTCTTACAAGCATCCACTAGAATTAAAGACAGTCACTGCCTCAGATGGCTTTAAAGGTGATTAGATCAGTGGTTCCCAACCTTTTTTGGACCATGTCCCACCTAAGCATCTCTAAAACCCTGATGCCCGCCCCCCCACCATGACATATAATTCTTATTATTCAAAAAGTGAGCTCCTGTTCATGTGGAGGAAGCCTAAAAGGCCATTCATGTGGTCTAAACAAACTTCCAAATTGCCCCCCTTAAAAATCAAATTGTGCCCCACGTGGGGAACCTTGGGATTAGATTAAATACATAGATGGAACTGATATGGGACACGGGTGGCGCTGTGGGTTAAACCACAGAGCCTAGGACTTGCCGATCAGAAGGTCGACGGTTCGAATCCCCGCAATGGGGTGAGCTCCCGTTGCTCGATCCCAGCTCCTGCCAACCTAGCAGTTCAAAAGCACATCAAAGTGCAAGTAGATAAATAGGTACCACTCCGGCGGGAAGGTAAACGGCGTTTCCGTGCGCTGCTCTGGTTCGCCAGAAGTGGCTTAGTCACACGACCCATAAGCTGTACGCCGGCTCCCTTGGCCAATAAAGCGAGATGAGCGCCACAACCCCAGAGTCGGCCAAGACTGAACCTAATGGTCAGGGGTCCCCTTTACCTTAGAAGTGATACAGTCCATTGTTGAGAAGTAGACCTGTGCGTGCCAATTGCTGAGCAGCAAATCATGCAGGAAGGATCTTGTCCTCAATTGTTTCCTTCACGTCTGCCTGTGGGCATCCAGCTGGCCACTGTTAGTTACAGGATGCTGCCTAATGAGCCTTTGGTCTGATCCTGCAGGGTTCTTCTACTTCACATATCCTAAAATAGTGTATCCTAGCATTTAATGATTTTTCCCCCTTGAGGACTACAGTGGAACCTCGGGTTGCGAACGTGATCCGTGCGGGAGGCACGTTCGCAACCCGCAGCGCCGCATCTGCGCATGTGTGGGTCGCGATTCACTGCTTCTGTGCATGCGCAAAGAGCGATTCAGCACTTTTGCGCATGCGCGAGTGTGAGCACCAAAACCCAGAAGTAACCCGTTCCAGTACTTCTGGGTTCGGCGTGGTGCACAACCCCAAAACGTGTAACCGCAAGCGTCTGTAACCCGAGGTACCGCTGTACTCTGATTGTCTACCTGTTCAGGGAAGTTTTTAATGTGTGACATTTTAATGTATTTTTAATCTTGTTTGGAAGCCGCCCAGAGTGGCTAGGGAAGCCCAGCCAGATGGGCAGGGTACAAATAAATTATTATTATTATTATTATTATTATTATTATTATTATTATTATTATACCTTCCCTTGGATCAGGAAAGCAAGGGATCACTCTTTCCCCAAGACGTACCTTTGTATTAAAGTCGAGAGAGAAAAAGGGAGTCTAGTTCAATAAAGTAGTTCATTTTTATTTATTTACTTTGCATATTTTCTGTACCATAACACTTGGCTTTCCTGAATTAGAACATCAGGATTGGGGCTAGAATTTTTAAAGCATTATTGCATTTGAGTGTCCAGGCTCCATTCAGCATAAACTGAAGCTCGGTGTGAACATGGTCAGATGTCATACCCTGAGGTAAATTCTGAAGGCAACCTGTTGATTTCAGAGTGGCAAGTGCTCCATTGGCTTAAGCCAGTAAGAAAACCTGACTCAGGGCTCACCCACACTTCCATTTGGTCCATGTTTCTAGGCAAAAGTCCAGGCTTCCCAGATCTCTGTCCAAGAACTATTTTTTCCTTTCCTTCAGCAAAAAAAGCCCCACTCTTTACTGCTCAATCAGAGCAAATGACAATCTGCGGCAAACTCAAATTGCCATTTGCTCCAGTAAAGATCGGGTTTTCCTGGGGAAAGTGGCTGGACCAAAAAAAAAAAGTGCTGGGACACCGAAAGTGCAGACCTAGGCCTAGAAAATGGAGGGCCACAAGTTCATGAGGTGTTTTGAGAGCTGCACATTAACTTTCCCCCTTTGTTTTACATGAAAGCGTGTTCTCATTCATAGAGAGCACGTGTTGCGGCGGGGTCTGGAAGGCCACCCCTCTGTTGCTGGGCGGGTTAGTTTGGATGACCATGTGCAGTGATTTTGCAGTTGGGTTGTTGGGCAAATTTTGGTGTTGCCATTTAGTGGGTTGGACCAAAGGTTATAAAATGAAGTCACCCAGCTCTGACTAGGCACTTTTGCTGTGTGCAGCGGATCACCCTCCCACCGCCCCCAATTTTAGGGATCTTGGTTGACCTTGCTATGCCTGTCATGGGGTCATCTGCTTTTGGGGCAGGGGCCTGGTAGGAATTTTGTCCACTTGGCTGATTGGCTGGTGCCATTTGGTTTTTGCCTACTGCATAACAAATCGTCACAACTTATAAATATATAAAAGGATGTCACATAGAGGAGGGAGAAAGGTTGTTTTCTGCTGCTCCAGAGAAGCGGACACGGAGCAATGGATCCAAACTGCAGGAAAGAAGATTCCACCTAAACATTAGGAAGAACTTCCTGACAGTAAGAGCTGTTCGACAGTGGAATTTGCTGCCAAGGAGTGTGGTGGAGTCTCCTTCTTTGGAGGTCTTTAAGCAGAGGCTTGACAACCATATGTCAGGAGTGCTCTGATGGTGTTTCCTGCTTGGTAGGGGGTTGGACTCGATGGCCCTTGTGGTCTCTTCCAACTCTATGATTCTATGATTCTATGATTCTATGATTCTATGATTCTATGATTCTATAAGGTTGCGGTTAGGCATTGGTTAAAAAATTGGTTGGTGGAGGGGCATGGATTGGCAGTGCCTGCCCCTCCAATGCTGCTGCAGAAAGGGAATTCCGTTAAAGGAATCCAGGGGCTTGCCATTCTTTCGTCCGTACCCCTGAAGGGGGCTTAGGGCCGTGAAAGCCCCTGGGAGCATGCGGGGGGTGAGGATCTGGTGCCCGGCCCCATGCTCTCCCCAATATTGTTTTCCCTTACTGGCTTTCGCTGGAATCCGGAAGTCAGTTCTGTCCCTAGGCGTGGGGACAGATAGTCATAACCAATGCCTAAGCAACCACTCACATTTATGTATTTTAATAAAGTTGTGGCCAAAATTATGCCAAAAACCTTAAACAAAAATTATGTGTGAATTGGGGGTGGATTGGAGGACCTCGACGGGACGTGGGTAGCGCTGTGGGTTAAACCACAGAGCCTAGTACTTGTCGATCAGAAGGCCGGCGGTTCGAGTCCCTGTGACAGGTTGAGCTCCTGTTGTTCAGTCCCAGCTCCTGCCAACCTAGCAGTTCGAAAGCACTTCTAAGTGCAAGTAGATAAATAGGTACCGCTCTAGCGGGAAGGTAAATGGCGTTTCCGTGCGCTGCTCTGGTTCACCAGAAATGGCTTAGTCATGCTGGCCACATGACCCGGAAGCTGTCTGTGGACAAACGCCGGCTGCCTCGGCCTATAGAGCGAGATGAGCGTGCAACCCCAGAGTTGGTCACGACTGGACCTAATGGTCAGCAATTAGCTTCTTGAGTTGCTACAGAGTGCGGTAGCTGACATACTGAAATGGAGACAGAAATGAGGAGAATGAATGTGATGGTGTGATTCTTCACAAGGACATTGTACAATGGCCCTGTGAGGGATGTTCTTATCATGATGAACAATCCCAGCGGCATTTCCATCCCCGTTTAAGAATTTGCAGGATTCACGAGAAAATAAATTAGTCCTAAGCCTCACGTTGTGCATCTTGATTGACATTTCCAACTTGGAGAAAGTAACTTAACAGACCCTAAACTGAGTAATTTTAGAAAGGGATTCAGAAATAGGTTGTTGTTGTTGTTCCCAATGACTGCTCCAGGAACTCAAGCCAAGGAATGAGAGCTCTGTTCAACTGTAAAATATTTTCCTTGAGAAAAAATGTGGAATCTACCGTCTGGGTTCAATCAGGATTAAGAATTAGTGTAACGTGGTCACATTCCTCCAGCAGACAGATGGAGAGGGCAGGTAGCCGCAAAGCGAAACGACAGACTTTACCGTAACTCTGATCATCTGCTTGAATGGGCAAGCAAGTGGAGATACTAAGGAGGAGGAGTGGAGAGGGCAGCCAAGTGAGTAGCAGTGACTACTTCTTCCCATTGCTAACCATTGTTATACAGTGGTACCTCAGGTTAAGTACTTAATTCGTTCCGGAGGTCCGTTCTTAACCTGAAGCACCACTTTAGCTAATGGGGCCTCCTGCTGCTTCCACTGCGCCGCTGCTGCACGTTTTCTGTTCTCATCCTGAAACAAAGTTCTTAACCCAAGGTAATATTTCTGGGTTAGCGGAGTCTGTAACCTGAAGCGTATTCATAGCTGTCAACTTACAGATTTGAAAATAAGGGACCAGCAGCCTCGAAAATAAGGGATTTTAGTCAACCAGCAGCCAAACGAAGCCTCAAGCGGTGGTTCCCACAGCGCAGCAACCCGGCAAAGGGGATGCAGCAAGGAAAACCACCGTCACCTCTCCGCTGGGAAGCAATGAGCAAAGGCAAGTCCCCAAGCAACATGGTCCCCAAGCAACGCATGCAAGCTCCACCCCCAGCCGTTCTTAGACTCCTTATTGGGTGAGCAATGCAGCCAAGCAACACAGTTGGAGCCTCCCTCCTCCCTGGCTGGCAGGGAGGGAGGGAGAGGAGCTGCTTCCTTTGAAACCCGGGAAATTTAAGGGACATCATCAATAAGGGACAGCAGCGGGACACAGCGCTGGGATAAGGGACTTTCCCGCCAAATAAGGGACGGTTGACAGCTATGAGTGTATGTAATCAGAGGTACCACTGTATTTGTATGGAATAAAGAGCAGATGAACAAACAGTAACCAGCAAGGAGCATCTATTGCTGTTTTCCCCTAACCCTCTGTGAGGCAGATGAAAATGAACGGCTAGTACCATAAGTGCTTCTTGGAGGGGTGGTCGCCATGGAAACCCCTGCCCAAAGCCCATCAAACCCAGCAGCAAGTATTTGGCAATGAATTTAGTTTTCAGAAGATTCAGACGCATGGGAGGGAAGATATTTGTCCCTTTCACATAATGCACTGGCCTCATTTACTCTCACTCGCCATTAGGGATTTCTTGGTGTGGATCAAAATGGTGTCCCAGTTAAACACCCCATTCAGTTTCACTCATAGCCCCATTTGGTTCTGATTCAGGGATATTTCTCTGCTCTCATGCAGAGGTCCTTTTTCGATTCTACACGTGGGGGATTTAACCTCAGCTGCCACAGCTGATATGATTGCAGAAATATTTTATGGGCTTCTGCAGTTGCATCTGCTGCAAATATCTTGCTGCAGGATAACAACGGTTCTTACGAATGGGGACTTCACATTTGTGAAGCCTGGCTGAAAGTTGTATCAGTGGAATCCCTGTATGCCAGGCATAGGCAAACTCCGGCCCTCCAGATGTTTGGGACTACAATTCCCATCATTCCCAGCTAACAGGACCAGTGGTCAGGGATGATGGGAATTGTAGTCCCAAAGATCTGGAGGGCCGGAGTTTGCATATGCTCGCTGTATGCTAACTGAGCTTGAATTTCAGGGCAACACTGAGCAAGAACTATATATATTGAGTAGTGCTGTGCAGAAAATTTCTCAATAAATCTCAATAATACTTTAGGCGTCTTCCAGTCCAACATAACAAATTTACCTCCAATAAATCCTTCATCTTTATTCACACATGTGTCTCTTTGCTGTGGTAATATATTAAAGCAGTAATCCATAGTTATTTACTTATTGTATTTACTTATTGTTTTAATTTGCACCCAGTCCCATATATTCCATTCCCATTTCCTGTTGTTCCATTTTTCTATCCTAATTTAGAAGAAAGTTCTTACACTTCCATTCTTTTTCCAGAAGTGTTGCCAGAGGCTTGGTAGCTTTCCCCTCTAAATTCACTCCAAATTGTACACCGAATCCTTTCTTTCTCAGCTCTGCCTCTGCCAGATCAGAATATTTCTTATTCTCCTCCAACATCCTAACTCCACCGTTTAACTTTCACTCCTCCAGACACCTGTGTGGAGGTCCTCCCCATGTCAGCATCTTGTTGTTGTTTAGTCGTGTCCAACTCTTCGTGACCCCATGGACCAGAGCACGCCAGGCACTTCTGTCTTCCACTGCTTCCCTCAATTTAGTCAAACTCATGCTGGTAGCTTCGAGAACACTGTCCCACCATCTCATCCGCTGTCGTCCCCTTCCCCTTGTGCCCTCCATCTTTGCCAACATCAGGGTCTTTTCCAGGGAGTCTTCTCTTCTCATGAGGTGGCCAAAGTATTGGAGCCTCAGCTTCAGGACCTGTCCTTCCAGTGAGCACTCAGGGCTGATTTCCTTCAGAATGGATAGGTTTGATCTTCTTGCAGTCCATGGGACTCCCAAGAGTCTCCTCCAGCTCCAGAATTCAAAAGCATCAATTCTTTGGCGATCAGCCTTCTTTATGGTCCAGCTCTCACTTCCATACATCACTACTGGGAAAACCATAGCTTTAACTATACGGACCTTTGTTGGCAAGGTGATGTCTCTGCCAAAATTACCTTAACAGATTGGAGAATTGGGCCCAAACTAACAATATGAATTTCAGTAGAGACACCAGTTGAAAGGTTCTGCAGGTAGGCAGGAATAACTAGCTACTCAAATATAAGGTGGGGGACACCTGGAGTACATGTGAAAAAGATCTAAGGGTCTTAGTAGACCACAAGCTGAGCATGAGTCAACAGTGTAACACAGCAGCAAACAAGCTAATGCTAGTCTAGGCTGCATCAGCAGAAGTCTAGTGTCCTGATCAAGGGAAGTAATATTCTCACTCTATTCAGCCTTGGTCAGACCACACCTGGAATGCTGTGGCCAGTTCTGCGCACCACAATTTAAGAAGGATATTGACTTACTAGAATGTGTGCAGAGGAGGGCAACCAAGATGATCAAGGGTCTGGAAATCAATCCAGTTGAGGGAGTTGGGCATGTTTAGCCTGGAAAAGAGGAGACTGACGGAAGAGATGAGGCCATCTTCAAGTATCTCAAGGGCTGCCAAAGGGAAGATGGAGGAAGCTTGTTTTCACCTGCTCCAGAGGCTAGGACCCGAACCAATGGCTTCAAGCTCCAAGAAAGGAGATTCTAATTAAACATCAGGAAAAGATTTCTGACAGTAAGAGCTGTTTGACAGTGGAAGGGATTCCCTCAGGAGGTGATGAACTCTCCTGCCTTGGAGGTTTTTAAGCAGAGTTTGGGTGGCCATCTGTCATGGATGCTTTAGCAGAGTTTCCTGCATTGCAGCGGGGTTAGACTGGATGATCTTCGAGGTCACTTCCAATTCTACATTTCTATGATTCTATGAAATTCAATATTCTGTTTACCTCAGTGGAAACGACACATTGATATGCATGGTTTACTCGTTTCAAACAGAAGAAAACATGGCTATTGAGAGTCAGTGATAATCTCCAACTTTAACGGTTAGTTTGAAAACATTGAGACTCAATTGTCAGAAGAATCTAATATAAAATGTGTATCCACTATCCACAACTATATAGATTGTGTATCCACTAGCCACTGACCCCAGTTCAATTCTTTGGAATTCATCGAAGTTCAATATAGCAGAGTATGGAAACAGCATGTTTTTCTGTTGCCATACATGAAATAGTCCTCACCCCTCCCCCTTTATGGAACAGGGAGGAAATGCCCTTTGGTGGGGGGGCATATTTAAGTGGGAATGAACTATCCTGAACTTGCATTTTGAAATATCACATTGTCTCTCCACTGTGTACACTGAACTAATTACACTATCAAAAGTTGACAGAGCATCCCCAGAGCCAATTAATGATATATTTTTCTTGTTAAAACAGTAATAACATCTAGATTTAATTGCACCGATTTCCACTTATGTCGCTATGTTGCAGTGACACCGATGCATATTTGTTTTATGTGGTGAGAAAGAATGTTTTACAGAGAATGTGAAGAGGTTCTATGGAATGAAGAGACATTCCTTAATTGGACTCTATATCATCAAGAAGGCCAAGCTAGAATCACTCTTGTGACTAGTCAGGAGTAAGGATAGACAAAAGTGGCTCAGTTGGTTCTGACATTCATTCACAATTCCGTCTGGTATTTTCCATTCTGCAGCAATTGGTTTATTTGCTCAAGTTTCTCTTTACTTCTATTGGCCATTAGTGCAGAAATATACACATTTTTATATACTGTATATCATTGCACACAATAGACATTCATGTCTTAGCATGAACAGATATATACAAATGAATTACTTTCTCTGTGTGTTGCCTTTCAAGGTTAATGAATTTCCGGAGGCTAACTCTGTTAGGCTTTAGCACCAAAAACAACAAAACCTTGTGGCAGCTTAAAGACAAAGTTAATTAATCAGCTAATGGCCTGTCAGAAAGCTGTCCATGCCTGAAGTTCTACCCCATGTCTACTCAGAAGTAAGTCCCAGTCAGTTCAATGGGGCTTACTCCCAGGTAAGTGGGGTTAGGACTGTGGTCTATCACATTAGCGCAACTACAAAGAAGTATTTTTATTGCAATGTTTATTTCATAAATGCATACTTCATACAGAAAATAGCTGTGTATGTGTCTCCTGAAATATAACACTCAAACCAATTTATGTTTTAGATGTTTGCAGTAAACATGATTTTGTGTTTGACAGCTTTGAATCATTTATTGTGACAATGTATATTCCTGCCATGTGGAAAAGAATAATAATTATGTGCTCAGTTTGTTTTCAAATTCAATTGGAATTCGTCTGGATTACAGCAAGGAAACAAAAATTGCAAAATCAAGATTTAGGGGTTGGGTGGATGGTCGAAAATGAGCTGTCAAATCCAGATGGTTCTCCCAACTGTAACAAAGAGGCTTGGTCTTTTAACCAAGGAGCACAGATGAAGTCTACAGGTTACAAAATAGGCAGGTTTTAAAAGATAACGAGAAAGAGGATGCAGTAAGACCTAATTCATCTGCATTTCATAAGAGATGCATGTCTTTTGAATATTATTCTCCCTTCAGTCAATGCTGAGAAGACGACATGGTGGAGGGTTGTACCTATGAGAGAGGACTGTTAAAAAAAAAATCCAGTTCTAGGCTGGAGAAGAATTGGTGGAAAAAGTCAGATGAGTGGATTGGTAGACAGCAGCTAAGTACCAGCCAGGATGAGTCACAACTGGGCAAGATAAAATAGGGGCTACTTCGGCTGGTACATTGTACACGTGAAGCAGACTAGGTGATGGGGATCAGTTGCACCAAGAAAGGGAAGGAGCTGTTGAGAGACGATCCTCCATTCTGGGCCTTTTTCATAACAAGTTTGACTAAAGGATTCCAACTCTACATCATTTTTGGGATTGCTGCTGCTTGATGCTAGTTGGCAGTCAAACACTTGTTCCTCCAGGAAGGGGACAGCTTAGCATGAATAACTGAGACCTGCCTAGACAAGACAGGGTGTCCTATTCCATCTCAGGTATGTGCTCCTAAGTTCTCAGCACAGCATCAATGAAGGACAGAAGGGGGAAGAGTTGCTGTAGGATTTCCATAATGTTTACTTATTTCCCCATTCACCAGACTACCTTTAATGAGTGCATGGGCCTAACACGGAGCTCTAGGAGCAACTTGGCAATTCTGTAAATATAGTGACATAACTGCAGAAGCATATTTACTGATAGAGTTGGTCTCAAAGTTAACGTTGGGGTTCTTCAGGCTTTTGTTGTTTGTGAGGTTTATGTGTCCACATTAGGACCCCTCTATTTTGGTGATAAGGGACGCGGGATGCGCTGTGGGTTAAACCACAGAGCCTAGGACTTGCAGATCAGAAGGTCAGCGGTTCGAATCCCCGCAACGGGGTGAGCTCCCGTTGCTTGGTCCCTGCTCCTGCCCACCTAGCAGTTTGAGAGCATGTCAAAGTGCAAGTAGATAAATAGGTACCCCTCCGGCGTTTCCGTGCGCTGCTCTGGTTTGCCAGAAGCGGCTTAGTCATGCTGGCCACATGACCCGGAAGCTGTACGCCGGCTCCCTCGGTCAATAAAGCGAGATGAGCACCGCAACCCAGAGTCGGTCACGACTGGACCTAATGGTCAGGGGTCCCTTTACCTTTTTATTTTGGCGATAGCTAAACACCATGACAACAATGAGGCTGCGCTGTTATATTTTAGATCCATCACATGTTTGGGTATTCTACTCAGTTTAGAGTATGACTGCTCAGTGGAGACCACTGCACCCCTAAACAAAGGTAGAGGGGGTACGTTGTGTGATCCATCTAGGCAGCTGGCAGATCCAGATGTATTTCAAAATGCTCGGTCCCAGCTCCTGCCCACCTAGCAGTTCGAAAGCACGTCAGAGTGCAAGTAGAAAAATAGGTACCACTCTGGCAGGAAGGTAAACAGTGTTTCCATGCACTTCTCTGGCTTCACCAGAAGCGGCTTAGTCATGCTGGTCACATGACCCGGAAAAACTGTCTGTGGACAAATGTCGGCTCCCTCGGCCTGTAAAGCGAGATGAGCGCTGCAACCCCAGAATCGTTCACGACTGGACTTAACTGTCAGGGGTACCTTTACCAGACTTGAGCCCATCAAGGTCCTTAGTAGTGGTACCTTGGTTCTTGAACTTAATCCATTCCAGGAGTCCGTTTGAGTCCTGAAACCGTTCAAAAACCAGGGCATGGCTTCCGATTGACTGCAGGAGCTTCCTGCACTCAATCGTAAGCCGTGTCGGGCGTTCAACTTCCGGAAAACATTTGCAAACTGGAACACTTACTTCTGGGTTTGCGGCATTCGGAAGCCGATTTGTTCAACAACTAAGGCGTTCAGGAACCAAGGTACCACTGTATCATGAACAAGTAAGCCAAGATTATGCAAATGGAGAAAACACAGAACAAAGAACATAGGCTAGAGCCCGCTTTAGAGCAGACTCCATGATGGCAGTTTTTTACTGCATCTATATATCAGGTGCCACCATTGCATATCATATGCGCAACGCAAGTAAAGCTTTTCTGGATGATAAATCTTCAAAACTAGAGCTCTCTTCAGGGACCAAAGATTGTCTGTTAGTATGCTGGGGCATGTTTGTCAAGCATCTGCTGACGAAATATTTAACATCTGCTGCCCCTACCTGCCTGTACTCCAAAATAATTTGTGGTTTTCTACTGTTGGGCACTTAAAAAAACCCCAACAATTTCTGAATGAGGCCATTGTGTGGTCACCCCTAATCAAGCTGTTCCTTTAACCTTTAGACTGAAGTAATTATAGGCCTGTCTTCAATATAAGTGGCTGGTTAGGTCAAGGTTCTCTTAGATGAGACAGATTATTTACAGCCATTTTAACTTGGTTTCAGCTCTGGCTTTGGAACGGAAGCTGACCTTTGCTGAGAGAAAGATGGGAGAGTATGTTCTTTCCAATATTCTTGGGCTTCTCAGAGGCCTCATACACAATAGTACCATTTTGAAATTTGAGAAGGGTTGCTGTTGCTCCATTTCACAAGGATGAGAGAGGTAGTTTCTTTTAACCCCTATATGCTCACGTCCTTTAGAATATGGGGGAAATGGGCAAAGGTTTTAGCCCCAGGACTGTCACCTATAATTCTGATACAACATCATCCTTTATTTCAAAATTAAATAAAACACCATATAATGCAAATGTGTGGAAAGAACAGCAGTTACATTATTCAAAATATTATTCTCGCAAGGGACAACCTATTACGGTAGCGGTGATGCATTTAGAAAATAATCAAATTTCATGGTGGTTAGGATATCACGAGATCATTTCTTACAAATATACAAATTAAACATGAAGCTACAAGAAAATTAACAGAATATGAAAATATAGTAATACGAGATAGTATAATGACTAAGGGATTAGTTTCCCTTTTATCCAAAACGTTTATTGAGAACCACTTCCCCCCCCCCAACAAAATCTAAAAAGCTGGTGGGGATTAAATTGAGATATAAACACTGAAGGGGATAAATGGAACAATTTATGGACAAAAGCAACTACTAGGGAACATTGACTAAAAATTGTGCATGGATAGTATTTAACACCAAGGTGCCTAAAGCCCAATCTTTCCCTCTTATGCTGGAGAGGATGCCAAATTGCAGGTACATACCAACGTATGTGGTGGGAATGTCCACAAATAGAACAATTTTGGAAGGAAGCTTTGAAAGAGATATCTCCAATTACAGCTCAGACAATCTGCATAGCCCAGTTTTTTAGCCTTGCTTAATTTATATTGGGACGCGGGTGGCGCTGTGGGTAAAACCTCAGCGCCTAGGACTTGCCAATCGCATGGTCGGCGGTTCGAATCCCCGCGGCGGGGTGAGCTCCCGTCGTTCAGTCCCAGCTCCTGCCCACCTAGCAGTTCGAAAGCACCCTTAAGTGCAAGTAGATAAATAGGTACCGCTTTATAGCGGGAAGGTAAACGGCGTTTCCGTGTGCTGCTCTGGTGCCGGTTCACCAGAGCAGCTTCGTCATGCTGGCCACGTGACCCGGAAGTGTCTGCGGACAGCGCTGGCTCCCGGCCTCTTAAGTGAGATGAGCGCACAACCCTAGAGTCGGTCACGACTGGCCCGTATGGGCAGGGGTACCTTTACCTTTACCTAATTTATATACTCCAGATATGGACAAACTGAGAAGTAAGGAATTTAATTTTACAAGCACATTTACAAGTACATTTACAAACAGCAACTAGAATGGTAATAGCCAGAACTTGAAGAACTTTGAAATTAATGAATATTGATCACTGGTATAATACAGTTAGGCAAACAGCCATAATGCAAAGATTGTCACAAAAATCGAATGTGGGAAGGAGAGAGCAAAAACAAGACTTTTTTATGCTGTATGGTATGATTTGATTAAATATACAGATGAAACAAAACATGGACAAGAAGTACCTGTTTATAAACATCTGCAACCTTTTAGATTTCTGCATTGCAGTGGTTGGACTAGATGACCACTGTGGTCCCTTCCAACTCTACAAGTCTATCTATCTATATATTGCAAAAATAAACAGGCAATACTCCTTAGCTCATATACCTCTGCATTTTCCAAGTTGATTTACTGAAGAATCCATTGAACTGGTTTATGAAATCGCCTCATTATTATGTACTGTGAGATAGTGTTTCATATTTACCCCCCAGTGACTCATTTTTATTTTTTTGTCAGTCATGTCATGGTTTATGTGTTGTTTTGTGATTTATGTTTGCGTGTTGAGGTCCCCAAGCCACCCCAATAACTCACACATCACACGTAATTTTTGTTTAAGGTTTTTGGCATAATTTTGGCCACAACTTTATTTAAATACATAACTGTGAGTGGTTGCTTAGGCATTGGTTCCGACTATCTGTCCCCCTGCCTAGGGACAGAACTGACTTCCGGATTCCAGTGAAAGCCAGTCAGGGAAAACAATATCGGGGAGACATGGAGCTGGGCACCAGACCCTCACCTCTCCCCACATGCTCCCAGAGGCCTTGCACGGCCCAAGCCCGATGCCAGGGACTTGGACGAAAGCATGGCAAGCCCCCGGATTCCTTTAACAGAATTCCCTTGCAGCACAAGCATTTGGAGGGGTAGGCACTTACCCCTCCACCAACCAATTTTTTAACCAATGCCTAACCGCAAACCTTACAAGTTGTGATGATTTGCTACGCAGTAGGCAAAAACAAAATGGCTCCAGCCAATCAGCCAAATGGACAAAATTCCTACCAGGCCCCTGCCCCAAAAGCAGACGACCCCATGACAGGCATAGCAAGGTCAAGCGCAAATCCCCATTTCAGGGAGGGTGGGCGGGTGATCCAATGCACGCAGCAAAAGAGGACACTCAAAGCTGCGTGCCCAGTATTTAAAACCTTTTTGCCCAACCCCCAAATTGGCAACATCAAAATCTCCCCAGAAACACACACACCCAATCATATCCTGTGGCCATCCAACAGATCAGCCCAGCAACAATGGGGTGGCCTGCTAGACCCTACCGCAACATGTGCTCTCTGCTAGTGAGAACATGCTTTGTAAAATTTTGTAACAGAAACATTATTATTATTATTATTTACTGCTTCTTTGAAGAAGTGCTTGGTCTCAACCACCGTGCCAGAGGTGGCTGAGAGGCTATTCCCGAAGAAGCTTAGAGCTCTTCCAAAACCTGTCCCCCTATTTCTTGGAGAATTTCTTCTCCCGCAAAACAAGCTTATGTTTTTCTGTCTCATTTGCAGAGCACTGTATAGTTCATTTAGAATCTCAGTGGGTGCTGCATGGAACTTACTTTATTGTTGAGAGAGAACTGGTGTGTGTGTTTGTTTCATTAAGCATTTTCCTAGCTGGCTGCAATTCTTGATCTGAGTAAGTCCCAAGAGGAGAAGGTAACTCATGGCATCTTCCCTTGGGCTTTAGCAGAAGGTTAGGAAGCTGAAGAGACTCGCTACTGGTCTAAGTGCACTTTGATGATATTGTTTTTAAGTTCTTCCTCTTAACCTTTTAAGAAGTTGGCTTGCAGGATGATGGGAGATAAAGATCTGGCCCCATGGCCCAAAAAGATGAACCCCCGCCCCAATCTATAACCATTACCAGACTGACTCAGTAAAGTTTTAATGGCGTCCAAGAATGAAGGTTGTTTCTCCTTCTGAGGCATTAAAAATAGAAACATCAGAGAATGGGTTGTGCTAATGACTGAAGGAAATTTTGTCTACGTGAAGCTTGTTGGTTTAGTTTTGGGGCTTCGGCCGATGGCCATATATGGAAGTGTACACATCAACGCTCTTGGCGGCGTGTGGTGTTTGGTTTGGTTTTTATTTTTTCCATGCAGATGTATGTGGCAGAGAAAAGTAATTTAGTCCTTCATGCATAATGGGCTTTTACAGTTGTATTTCAAAGGGAATATTTTAAATAGCTTTGTTTCTGGAGATTTGATTCTTGGTCAACAAAGCATGTTCTCCCTAAAATGAGAGCACGTGTTGCGGTGTGGGTCGCCAGGCCAGCCCTCTGTTGCCAGGCAGGTTAAAAGTTATTGCCTGGCGCAACGATTGGCTGACCAGGTTGCTGGGGCAAATTACATGTTGCAAATTGGTGGGTGGGACCATAGTCTTTAAATATTGGTGCACTCTGGTTTCTCTTTCTCTTTGCAGAGTGCATCGGATCACCTGCCTGCCCGCCCTGTATTCCGGTTGACCTTGCTATGCCTGTCATGGGGTCGTCTGCCTTGGGGCAGGGGCCTAGTAGGAATTTTGCCATTTGGCTGATTGGCTGGTGCCACTTGGTTTTTGCCTACTACTTAGCAATTCGTCACAACTTGTAGGGTTGTGGTTAGGCATTGGTTATAAAAAGCTGGTGGTGGAGGGGTCAGGATAGGCTGTGCCTTCCCCTCCAATGGTGCTAAAGGGAATTCCATTAAAGGAATCCTGGGGCTTGCCACGATTTCGTCCAATCCCTGAAATGGGACCAGGGCCGGTTGGGTGAGCGGTGAGGGACTGACACTCAGCTCAACTGATCCCCAACATTGTTTTCCCTTCACTGGCTTCCGATGGAGTTCGGAAAGTCAGTTCTGTCCCAGGCGGGGGGACAGATAGTCATAACCAATGTCTAAGCAACCACTCACAGATTTTGTATTTTAATAAAGTTGTGGCCAAAATAGTGCCAAGAACCTTAAACTAAAATTACGTGTGATTTGAGAATTATTTTGAGGGGTGGCTTGGGGACCTACACATGCAACTTCCGAGCGTGCTCAGTTCAGTTCCTGAAGATACATATGAACGCCCTCCACCCACCCCAAAAGAGAAAATCTCTAATGTCAAAGTCTCATTTTCCATTTGCATCCTATGAATTGTGTGAGGGAATCTGCCGGTAAAAAAAGCAAATTGTGTTAATGTGAGGTGGCGCATCCAGCACCACTCACCTGTACCAAATTGGGCACTTAAGACAGGCCTGAAACTCATAATTTCGGAACAGGATTTATAAAAGCTCTATGTGATTTCATCATATCCTTCACCAAACAATAAGGGATTTATCAAAGGCAACAGAAATGAAGTGCCAGAAATGACTGGCAAAAAAAGAAGAGCAGGGCTCTCATCTTTGAAGTGCATTTCTTTCTTTTCTTTTCGTTTTACCTTGAATATCCCAATTAATCCCAGGGGCCTTTTACACGCGATTAAAGATATATGCATAAGTGATTTTAAAGGAGTGATGCATGGAATTCATATGAATATATACTTACTCTTTGTTCTATTTCCAGGAACTGATCTATTGCCTAATGCATTTTCCTTTCGATATGAGTAAAATAAGTATGTAGGGCTGCCTGAAAAATTGCAGTATGCATTTTTGTGCTGTAAGAAACATTACGAAGTCTGGAGGGCTGTTTTTGTGTTACAGTGCTATCTGGCAATTTTCTTTTTCCTAAAAGCATTGGACTAAATCAAGAAAACTAATGATTGCTACTTCAGTGATACCCAGTCTGTGTGTCAGGGAACACTAGTATTGCCATGAGAGGGGACTGAAATGTTCTTTGCAAAATTAATCCTTCAGCATCCACCGAACTGTGCATGGTGAAAACACTTTCTGAAGTATTGACCCACCACTGCCAAATCAATATCTCTTTTTTTAATATAATTTTTTAAAATTAATTTTAACATATAAATTATAAAATGTACCACAAAACTTATCACTTATACAATCTTTTTGGACTTCCATCACCACCTCTGATGATCCACTGTTTTAACCACTTCTTATGCATTCCTTAACTTTATATTGCCTTTACATCTCTTAACAAATCATCCTCCCCTTTGTCCATTTTTACAATACTTCTAATAATACTCCTCACAAAACTTCTTGCAACCCTACAAACATCATCTGTTCTTCACAATTATTTTTCTAATAATCTGTAAATTTACTCCAGTCTTCCATGAATTTCTGGTCCCGCCGGTTTCGAATCCTTCCTGTTAGTTTATCCAATTCTGCATAGTCCATTAACTTCATCCTCCATTCTTCAATCGACAGTAATTCTTCTTGCTTCCATTTTTGGGCCAATAATATTCTTGCTGCTGTTATTGCATATAAAAAGAGCTTACATTCCTTTCTATTTATATCACTCCCCACAATGCCCAGTAAAAATGCTTCTGGTTTCTTTATAAATGTATATTTCAACATTTTTTTCTGCTCATTGTATATCATCTCCCAGAAGCATTTCACCTTTTTACAAATCAATATCTCAGGGGAGAGATGGGCAGCAGCATCTCAAGGGACACTCTGATGCTTAGGATTACCACCTTGGTTTATTTTTTTTACAGCCCCTGCTCCACAGCCTCTGCCAGCACCTTAAAAGTAAAAACACTCGGCAGGTGAAGCTGGTCGCTTCATCTCCATGCCAGGCAAAGCTACACCTGCTTAGTGTCTGCATGCCAGCCTGCAGTTAAATGCATAGGTTGCCTGAAGATAAAAAGGTAAAGGTAAAGGGAGCCCTGACCATTAAGTCCAGTCGAGGCCGACTCTGGGGTTGTGGCGCTCATCTCGTTTTATTGGCCGAGGAAGCCGGTGTACAGCTTCCGGATCATGTGGCCACATAACTAAGCTGCTTCTGGCGAACCAGGGCAGTGCATGGAAACGCCGTTTACCTTCCCACCGGAGTGGTACCTATTTATCTACTTGCACTTTGACATGCTTTCGAACTGCTAGGTTGGCAGGAGCAGGGACCGAGCAATGGGAGCTCACCCCATCGCGGGGATTCGAACCACCAACCTTCAGATCGGCAAGTCCTAGGCTCTGTGGTTTAACCCACAGGGCCACCTGCGTCCCTACCTGAAGATACTTAACTAGTTTTACTAAAAACATTTAATAATAATACCTTTATTGTCATTGTACAACATGTGTACAATGAAATTAAATGAGCCTCCCCCCACCCACCCACCCAAACACTCAATCTCTTATCGAACAACGCACCACCTCACAAGTCAATTTTGCTATGTTATATATCGTTCAACAGCCTAACAGCCCATGGATAGAAGGTATTTTTTAGCCTGTTGGTACAGCTGATTATACTTCTATATCTCCTGCCCAAGGGTAGAAGATTGAAGAGGTGCTGGCCGGGGTGTGAGCCATCCCTGAGAATTTTTCTCGCTCTCCTAAGGCAACGATCCCTTGCGATGTCATCTAGCGGACTCAAGGGACAGCCCATGATATCATGTGCTGTATTCACCACCCTCTGTAGAGACTTTCTATCCGTGGCTGTCAGGCCAGCATACTGAGGCATCTGATCAAAGCCTGTATTTTTGATCAAGGTTGTATTTTAAAATGAGCTTAAATTCACAAATGTTTCATGCCAGGCAGGACACCAGCTGGCAGCTGTGAGACGGAGGGCCCCTCTGGTTTATGGCAGTCATAGAAAAGGCTGAGAGCAAAGGTCACTGACCCTACATATTACAGAATACAATTAAGCTGTAAAAGCTGCTAAATTAAGAGTTGGTAAATAGTAAGGTTTATTGTTTAGCAGAAAGTAATACCATTTGGCCTCTCATCATACAAAGAGCCATATTTGCCTAAAGGTCAAAAGGCTAAGCATGTGGCTGGCAAGGCGGGGGAAATCTAAAAAGCCTTTTAAGATGTTTCTTTTTAAACTGAGATCCTTTTTACTCTGCAAAGGTTTCTTTTCCTTTTGAAGGGTTTTTATGATATTGTATGATATTTTGTTGTCTGAATGCAGTAGACAAAGCATCTAGAAAGTGAGAAATGTTAGATTCTTATGTTAGATTATTGTTTCATTGATGCTGTGTGCGAAAAGGTGAACAAAAGATCTGTTCAGATAAAAATAGCCACCATCTGTTTTAGCCATCTGCTCTATTTTAGAATGAAGGGGGCAAAGGTGATCTGGTAATTAAGGTGCCGTGTCGAGGCTAATGTAAGATGTATGGCTACTTGTTTGCCATTTATAAATAGAAGGAAATATAGCTCTTTGTCTCCCATAAAAGGTAATAGGAAATGGGTGTATCTTTTATGATTGGTTCTAGCAAACAGCCAATAGGAATTTCAACCAGGCTGATTGGACAGAGGCAGCCAAAGGAGGAGCAAGGGGGCTGGGTTGAGGAAATATAAGTGCTGGCCATAATGGCAGGAAGGCAGGCCAGAGCTTGGTAACCATATACCACTGTGCCTCTCATTTATTTGTCTGACAAATAAATTATTATTTTAATTTCTCTATTGCTGCGTTGAATATTTCATTCCAGCTAAGCGTTAACCACAAGCAGGGTGCTACAGTACCACACTGTGATACAATATGAAAGGACACTTTCTATTGTGGACCGGTAAAAGGAGTTCGTCAATTGTTGCTTAACATTGTTCTTTCGCAAGACCCTGAGGAAATGGAGTCTCTGTTGGGCCTTTCTGACCAACTGAGTTAGGTTGATTTTCCAAGTCCTCACTAAGGTAAACTCCCAGGAATTTAAAGGAGGAGACTCTCTCCACACAGCACCCTCCCCCCGATATACAGCGGGGCAGGTTCCCCTCTCTTCCTCCAGAAGTCCAACACCATCTCCTTTGTCTTACCCAAGCAGGTGCTTTCAAATACACCTAGAATTTTGCTGGGAGAGACGGGGGAAAGGGCCAGCCTCACTAATGCCCATCTAACATTACGTGGCCATACAGACTTTTGAACCCTTTCTGCATGTCTACGAACTTGCCAGAGAAATCTTGCAAACAGAGGCACAAAGCAAAAGCAAATGCTAGTGTAGGGCCAGTAATTGTGGCCTCCAGGACCAAAGGTGACCCCCATAACCCGGAATATTATCCAGCTTCCCAGCTGGCAGTGCAGAGGAAGTGGGTGCATTGGTAGGAAGAGGCACTTGGGATTGGTTGCCTTTTGAGAGTGAAATGCAGCTTTATCCCTCCAGCAGAGCTGCTTCAACATTCAGCAGAAACGAGAAGGAAGCAGGAATTCAGAAGGTGAAAAGTTAACAATTAGGCAGATTGATGGGCAAGTATATAGGGAGGTTGGAAGAACCATGTTTCCTTCTCTATTAACATTTTGCTGATGTTACACTTTTTTCCTGTGTCAGGCATTAAGCAGGGGGCACACCTTTCATTAATGAAAGTGTTATCAAACTATAACCACAGATGAGGTTTTGCTATAGACAGGGTATGACATCATAGCACCTTTCTTGAAGGGCAAGTCACAGATAAAGTATTGCCGTGTGTTTAAAATCTTCAGCAGTTAATTGTCCCTCTTGGCTATTTCTTATGCTTAACTCTTTACCATGTTGGAAAAGGGAAGAGAGGCATTTAAATGAACACAAGTAACTCAGATCTTGATATTCAAGCCAAACTGAGGGCTTGCCTACACTTCCACTTGTCCTGTGACTAGAGAGTCCGAGTGCTTTTCGCCTTTGCACTGCTCCTTAGCAACTCTTCAATGCTAAATTGGAGCAAACATCAATTCAGAAAAAACCTGAATTGCTGTTTGCTCCAACTGAGTGCTAAAAAGTGATTTTCCGGGACAGCAGGACAAGAGCAAGCAGTGTGGATAAGCCCTGAGTTGTGCAGGCTCAGGAAAGTTTGGCTTTTTACCCAACAGAAGGTGTGCTTTGACACGGCACAAAAACTGGTCCTGCAGTCTATTTTAGGCTGCATTCACTCATTAAGTACTGGGCAAGTTAGAAAAAGAAATAAAGAATATTCCTTAGAATTTGGATGCCACCTGTGACTAGTGTCTTAGCGAACTGGGCAGTGTCTTTGTGACAGCCAACATAACTTGTGATTCAGAGCCACCAAGCTGAATTGCAGCCTGTCAGCCATGGAGAGTGGTTTACCAAGTGTTCCCCCCTTCCTTTATTTATTTTTTATTGCTTTGGTTTTCACAGAGAGCAGAAACATGAGGTTTATCAAGCTCCCAATCACCTGCTATACAAAACCAATGGGCTGCAGTTGGCTTAACTGGCCACAGGCAGGACTGTCACCTAAACAGAAAAAAGCCCAAACTGCCCTTTTGCTTTCTTTCTGGACGGTTTCCAGAAAATCATTTCAGGACTATTCCACTCCCCCTTTAGCTGTTCCACCACAAGCCCTGTTCAAATAGCACTTTTTAAAAGAGTTGGCAATCCTACTCACATGTGTTCCAGCATGCCAGCCTGCTTTGGGGCTAAACCTGTCAAGGAAGCACGACACACATGCATATCTCATATTCATACCAGTTTTTCTCGTACTGCCCTACTCCCCATGTTTTGGATGTTTTCCCACATCCCCTGCCTTGCCTTATCCTCTCTCCATTTGCTGGTGGTATTACTTGCATTGTCAAAATTCTTCATGAAAACAAGATAATATAAAACACGGAGCAAGATTTAGAATCTGTTTCATTTATAATAATAATAATTATAATTATAATAATTTTTATTTATATCCCACCCTCCCCAGCCAGAGCCAGGCTCAGGGTGGCTAACACCAGTAAAATTACAATAAAATCATAATGGAGGGGGGACCCAATTTAAAATACAGGTTAAAATGCAATTTAAAATGCAGCCTCATTTTAAAAGTAGCCCATAGATCAAAACCATAAGGGGAGGGAAACATAAGGTCAGACTGAGTCCAAACCAAAGGCCAGGTGGAACAGCTCTGTCTTGCAGGCCCTGCGGAAAGATGTCAAGTCCCGCAGGGCCCTAGTCTCTTGTGACAGAGCGTTCCACCAGATCGGGGCCAGTAATGAAAAGGCCCTGGCCCTAATTGCGACCAAGAACTACGAGACTGAAATTTGCTTCCTTCCCACTGGGAGGGTGCCATTTTGTCGACTGCTTTCTGAACTTCCTGACCTTGGTAATCTTTACACCAGATCTGTAAGGTAGGCCACTGTTTTTGTCTTTCTCATATTGGAGATGGGAACTGAGAGCGAGAGGCAAGGATGTGAAAATCCATCTACCCTCATTGCCACCAATTTAAAAATTGGGTCTGGCGAGTGTCAGCTGGGCTGCTGAGGACAACAAGAAACCTGTTTCTGTTGCCCCAATACGAGCTGCTATGTGTGGGACCTGGCTGGCACCTCCTTATAATAATAGCAACATGCATATAGTGCTTCTCTCTAGCCCCAGAGTAATTACAAACATCAACCACTAATTGGAGGAAGGGCTCCCAAGTCAGACTTAGCTGTGGAATGCATTTGGCTCCAATTCTGTCAGCACTCAACACCCAAGTTTGCAAATAGGAGAACTGATGATAGATAAAACGATTAGTTAGATATCTTCTCCATTAGCAATGCAGATTGAGGAGTTCTAAAATTTCCCAAACAGTGTGTGCATAAGGCAATATTTCACCTCGCCGACAGCAAGCCGTTCTGAAATGTGCTAGCCTGCCTGACTGTTGGTATACCCTAACCTGTCTTCTTCTATGAATGCCTGAGGCCAGGGGTCAGCAAACTTTTTCAGCAGGGAGCCGGTCCACTGTCCCTCAGACCTTGTTGGGGGGCGGACTATATTTTTTGGGAGGAAATGAACGAATTTCTATGCCCCATGAATAACCCAGAGATGCATTTTAAATAAAAGCACACATTCTACTCATGTAAAAACACCAGGCAGGCCCCATAAATAACCCAGAGATGCATTTTAAATAAAAGGGCACATTCGACTCATGTAAAAACAAGCTGACTCCCGGACCATCCGTGGGCCAGATTGAGAAGGCAATTGGGCTGGATCCGGCCCCCGGGCCTTAGTTTGCCTATCCATGCCTGAGGCCCACACCTGAAGCAGGTAGCATCTGGTGAAGTCAGATCAGAGGCAGGTGAAGCAAATCAAGTCCAGCCAACATTTGCAAAACCAAACCATAGCAAACAAGGTGCAATCAGAGGTTGTCTTGCACAGAGGGCAGAGAAAAACAACACCCTTGTTTAGCTGGATGATGTTGTTGCCCCAGCAAGGAGCTGAAGCTCTTATGTAGTGTGGTCAGCTTTGCCTGCCTAGAGGAGCTGTCGGGGTTGTTACCTGACCCTCATTTTGCAGTCTTTGACTTCCACAAGGCTGGTAGATCGGGGGGTCATGTTCTTCGGTAAGGCTGTGTCATCTGGTTGGGAGAGTCCCAAATGGCATATGGATGGTTCTCCCCACAGAAGAAGCCTGAGCTTCATCCTCATCAGAGTCCTCTGCCGCAGATTGCAGGTCCCAGGGTGATGCCATATCCTAACTTTGCATAGCACAAGCATGTTGAGACACAACATACATAGGCTTGGGCTTTAGAAATATGCCTGTCATTTTATATCACTTCAGGACAGTGTGAACTTGCTCACTGAGCACATTTGCACATCTTGAAAACTCTGTGTGTGTGCGTGTGCATGTAGTGTGTTGCCATGAAGTTTTCTACATCAAATATTGAAAATCTAGTATTAGGTACTCATTGGAAAAGCAGAAAAGCCATGGGGTCAAATAGGTTCTGCCTGGCTTGAACTTTATCCATCAGGAACAGAACATTTCCTGCCCTTAGTAAAGCAGATTGCCAAATTCAGTTGGTTTTGTCGCTACTGTCATACCCTGAAGTTAATGCCATTCTGAATTTCACCTTTCAAAAATGTAAAACGAACTTGTTTCCTTGCACAAACAAGTAACTTGTTCTTTGTTTAGTTTTCTCCTATCTGATCAAGCTCATTTGTGGTGCACAAAACATTGAGGAATGATGCCCAGCAGAAGAAAAACAAATCTTTTCCTAATAACGATGCACGTTTCGTTAAAAGTTTCCAGATGCCTAATGTGTTGCTAATTTGGTTGTCCTTGCTTGGGCACAAATGAAACGGTATTAGGATGATTCCATTCTGCAGCCACATTGATGCTTTTAAGTTGAAGAGGTTGTTCCATTAGCACCATTGAGTTCTGTTGGATTGTGTGTACCAATGTAAGTGATTTGTGCTGTGCGGACTTGTTTTTTTAATAGCAAAATTAATATAGAAAAGGGAATAATAATGTAGGTAACACTCTATGTCTGAAATTCACATCAGTCATAGGATCAGACTTGGGATGAGGGTGTCTGTGCTAATGGAGAGATATGCAGGTCTTCCCCGGATATTTTTAAAATTTAAATTACCATATTTTTCACTCTATAAGATGCACCAGACCACAAGCCGCACCTAGTTTTTGGAGGAGGAAAACAAGAAAAAAAATATTCTGAATCTCAGAAGCCAGAACAGCAAGAGGGATCGCTGTGCAGCGAAAGCAGCAATCCCTCTTGCTGTTCTGGCTTCTGGGATAGCTGCGCAGCCTGCATTCGCTCCATAAGACGCACACACATTTCCCCTTACTTTTTAGAAGGGAAAAAGTGAGTCATAGAGAAAAAAATACGGTATTTCTTATTCCCTCAAAATTAAGTTTAGGGGGAAATAATTGGCAAATTTGGTCCCAGGTTTTGCAGCCATTGCACACTTAATGGAACTTCTTCAGTAACCTTGGACCTCGTCCCCCAGGCCTCCTGGCTGATGGTGAGAGGCAGAGGGTGGCACACACAAAACAGCTTGCCTAATGGTCTCCATTCAGGTCCTCCATAAATCACCATTCAGGATGTGCAAACTGCCCCTCCGATCCGATATATGTTGCTGGTCTTTCAAATGCCTCAGATTCCTCCTGCCCCCAAACATAATGTTCTACATTCGCCGTGAAAATTTGTATTTTGGTGAAATTTGATGTAAATGCCAGTAGGGCCCCAATTCTTACATTGCGGTAAAGAAGTACAAAAACTCAGTGCTCCCAAAGGGGTGCCCAGATAGCATTTGAAGTCTTATTCTCGTCAGGTCTCCTTGATTAGAATCTGAGCCAACTGTATCTTTTGTCCATGATCCTTGCTGTTACTCCTTTTTAATAATATTTTATAGTTCATCTATTTTTAAGGGGCATTAATAGTTGCACGTTGTATAGGAGTTAATATAAGGAGTGTTGGCATGTCATCTAAACTGGCAATTATATCATGTTGTAGATCCTGTAGAAAGAAAAATACACTCAGAGGAGTTACATGGAAAGTATCAGACATATGAAGGTCAGCCCAGGACGCGAGGCCTCTGGAGAGAAGGAGGAGGCAGTGAATGTGGGAAGGCCTGAGCGTCCTTCTTTCGCTTGTCACTTTTAATCACTGTCAATAACTTTTTTGTGGCTGAGTCACATTCTCGGATTTGAGTCTGCCAGCCAGAGTCCCACAGTCGTTACTTGCGGTGATTCCAGGAGAAGGTTTTGGAAGGTGGTATTGGGAGAATGTTGTTCCTCACTGTGGGAATTATCCTCCCGGGTTTCTCAGGACTGTAGTATCATATCCTATATAATGGCTGGATCTAGACACATGAAAGAAGCATTTCAGTTAAAAGCGTGGTAAACTTCGTAAAGGGAAATCAAGTTGGCGAAAGAGCCATACGGTTGTCAGCATCGCCCTTGAGCCAGTGCCACCAACTGGACTCATCCACTTCAGCCCTGACTGGGCTAGGCGAGCTGCATAGCACTTCCAGAGACCACCTTCTGCACAGGAACAGGTCAAAGTGCTGTGGACTCACAGCTTAGAGTTGTGAGCACCAGATTCACTTCCACAAGAAGACAGTCGTCACACAGCAGAGTATAGCAGAGTATAGCAGAGCATAAACGACTCGGAGAGCAGCTCTGTAGAATATCTTCTTTATTCTATCTACAACGATACAAACTATATACAGAGCTAAATGAGGTCTAAAGTAAAAATCCTGAACTGCACTGAGTGTCTGCAGCTGCTCTTAGCAGCAACCTTATCTATACACACAATCTCTTAACACTCAGTCTCTCTCTCTCCGACACACTGACTGACTCTTTGATGTTAGGCTGGAGCGGAATAAGTAGAGAGCAGAACACTGCCCCTCCTCTCTGGAAAATCACCAGACTCATCAGCAGATTCTTGGCTATGGGAGGGGTGAAATCTCCTCAATGGTGCCACAGTGTTTTATAATGCAGGTCCAGTATACCTGAAGGAGCGTCTCTACCTCCATCGTTCTGCCCGGACACTGAGGTCCAGCACTGAGGGCCTTCTGGCAGTTCTCTCACTGCGAGAAGCCAAGTTACAGGGAACCAGGCAGAGGGCCTTCTCGGTAGTGGCACCCACCCTGTGGAACACCCTCCCACCAGTTGTTAAAGAGAAAAATAATTACCAAACTTTTAGAAGACATCTGAAGGCAGCCCTGTTTAGGGAAGCTTTTAATGTTTAATAGGTTATTGTATTTTAGTGTTTTGTTGGAAGCCGCCCAGAGTGGCTGGGGGGACCCAGCCAGATGGGTGGGTTATAAATAATAAATTATTATTATTATGCATACAAAATGGTTTTTCTTTACTAATGTAGCTGAGTCCAACATCTGGCCAGTTGCGACCAGTTCAGTGGTTTGCTGGGTAAAATCAGTGAGTGCCATTATGTGTCAACAGAGCAGGAAAAGTGTATATCTAATGTAAGAGTACAGTCATACCTCGGGTTACAGACGCTTCGGGTTGCACGATTTCGGGTTACACACTGCGCCGAACCTGGAAGTACTGGAACGGGTTACTTCCGGGTTTTGGCACATGCGCAGAAGCACTAAATCATGCTTTGCGCATGCGCAGAATCATCGAATTGCAACCCGCGTGTGCACAGACGCGGCGCTGTGGGTTGCGGACGCTGCGGGTTGCGAACGTGCTTCCCGCACAGATCATATTCGCAACCTGAGCGTCCACTGTATTGTGTGTTGGATAGGGAAGGAAGGATTTGGCAAGACAGTGAATTATTCTCTAGGTACCGTTTCAACACTTCCCCCCGTTAGGTTCCTCCAATACTACTGAGGAAAATATCTGTAACCTAGAGGCAGGCGAAAGGACCATTAAGTGCTGCTAAGAGACTTCAGCATAACATTGTAATTTGAGCAATACAAATTGCAAAGTAAATTTGCCAACTGGCTTATTTCCATTAGGCCAAAGTTGCTTTTATTATAGCAAATAATGTTGGTTGAATGGGTAATTTTTGCAATAGATTTGTGATAAAATACTTTCTGTCAAGAGATGTAAAAGCTTCGACAGGTGGAACCTGTTTAGCTAGGCATTTTATTTTATTTTTAATTTTAGCAGGAAAAGCATCGTGAAGGCAGCAGAATAATTGTGATTTTATTTGACAGTTTGTGGAAGAGCAGATGTAGGCTCATGACATTAATCTTAAAGCTGTATGTTAGTAACTTTAATGACTATCCAGTTCAAATACTGCTATGGTACTGGAGTAATTAAAATGAAATTATAGTCTTAAAAATTGCTCTGTCGCTTTGGTATCTGTTTATTGTTCCAATAATTAACCTAGTAAAAATGCTCCTTTCATAAGTAAAATATGTAGGGAGGGTGATATTTTATTGATTTTGTGACACAGAAAAACCCCACAGAAACAAAATTGAACTTTTCAAATGAAGTTCAAAAGCTAATCTATTTTTATGGGCTTTGCAATGTACCAACCAAAGCTTTGCTTGGTTGAACCGTTTAATTAATTCGAAATATATCCTCTTCGCTTCAGTCAACTTTAAGTAATTGTGTTTGGTTGGCTTGCTTGCTTAAATATAAGAAGTGGATAAGTTAAAATGAATCAGTTGTGGCTTTGTTAAACAATCAGTTAAAAAGAAAATTAAATGTTGTTACAATGGCACATGATTTCTCATATAATGCTCAATAGCAGCCATTCTACAGTGAATATTCTAGCAATATGGGAAGTAGCAGGGCACATAAAGTTCCTGAGTCAATCCCTTGTATATTCTCTTTAAGACATCTGTTTTCTTGCGATTTTAAAGCTATTTTTTAAAATGGTGTAAAAAAACAGTCAGCAGTTCAATCATATATCGGACTCACTGAGTTCAGTGGAACTTTTTCCTGAGTAGGTCTGGATATTTAGGATTGTAGCTTGAAATTTCTATATAGAAGGCTGTGTTATATCTGCAAAGCTTGTGTTAAAATGAACAGCCCAAATCACAAAGAAGGAAACTTAAGTCGCCAGAGCTAGGAAGGGCGTTTTCCTGAGCCACTGCCAGATGGTATAAGCATCATTGGCCCAGCTGAATCGGTGGCCTAACTTTTTCCAAGACATCTTTATGCATTCAGTGCTTCTTCGACTTTCTGTACTATTCGTACATTCATATGTACATAGGCCTTGCATCCACACGCTTCCCACCCCCCTCAAAATAAGGTGGAGGGGAGGTCGGGAGAGGAAGAATCATAGCAGCTGAGTTTTGTCCTCATCCAGGTTTCTTATATGCAAGCAGTCCTGAGTCATCAAGACACATACAAGATTTCCAGAGGGTGATAAGGCAGGTCCCCTTAGTTTGTCTTCTGACCATAAAGGTAAAGGTAAAGGTAAAGGGAGCCCTGACCATTAGGTCCAGTCGTGGACGACGGGTTGTGTGCTCATCTCGCTTTATTGGCCGAGGGAGCTGGCGTACAGCTTCTGGGTCATGTGGCCAGCATGACTAAGCCACTTCTGGTGAACCAGAGCAGCATGGAAACGCTGTTTACCTTCCCGCCGGAGCGGTACCTATTTATCTACTTGCACTTTGATGTGTTTTCGAACTGCTAGCTTGGCAAGAGCAGGGACCGAGCAACGGGAGCTCACCCCGTTGCGGGGATTCGAACCGCCAACCTTCTGATCGGCAAGCCCTAGGCTCTGTGGTTTAACCCACAGTGCCACCCACGTCCCTAGGTTGCCTTAAGTCTCAACATTTGCCCTGTGCAGTCTCTTCGAACAGTATTCCCATGATGGCAGATACAAACTAGACCCAGATGCAGTCAAGGTGCAGCTCATTTTCAAAGCTCACAAAGTCTTCACCTAATTATAAGAGAGTGCATTATTATTGATTTTTGGCTTTCACAAAACCTCTCACGTTATCAAGATCAAGTTATTATTGCAGCAGTATTAGTGTTCTAGGTTGGCAGGAGCAGCGATCGAGCAATGAGAGCCCACCCCATCGAGGGGATTCGAACCACCGACCTTCTGATCGACAAGTCCTAGGCTCAGTGGTTTAACCCACAGCGCCACCCGTGTCCCCTTCTGACCATAGTTGCATTATAAAAATGAATACCTGTAGCTATTCTTTGGCCGCTTCTGCTGATGGTTTTTTTTTTGGGGGGGGGCAGGGAGAGATTGGGATTTGCAAAAGCAGATGTGTTCTTAAGAAATAGGTGCACCCTTTTGGTGGAAAAAGTCTTCGATTCAGCCAGCCACATGACTTAGATCAGTCCTGTCCAACAGGTAGATCGTGATCTACCGGTAGATCACTGGATGTCTTTCTTAGATCACTGGTGGGTCACTGGCTCCCCCCAATGAAGCTCAACAAGTTTGGGTCCCCTAAAAAAATATCAACAACAACTTTGACCTGAACTCCCAAAAAGGGGGCTGATCACTGCCAGTTTTTAACTCTGTGAGTAGATCGCAGTCTCTTGGGAGTTGGCCACCCAGGTTTCAGAAGTCATGGCATAGCCGTATTTAGGAAAATAATATAAGCAGCTGTGAATATGTGGATCTTGCTGTGTGTTTCTTTGTGTGTTGTGGGGGTTGGAGGGACATATTTTGCAACTTTGGGCAACAAGGGCAACTTTGTTTACTGATGCTGCTACATGACATGAAAGGTATGTTAGTGATATAATGTGTAGAAGGTAGACCATAATAGATTTGCTTGCTGACAGGATGAGTAAGCCAGAGAAAACAATGAAATAAGACAAATAGTAGTTCTTAATTTCTAATTTTAAAAAATGAGCGGGGGGACCTAGGGAAGAAATGTCTACAGTAAAAATTCAGTCTGCTTTTTCAATTATAGATCGTATGAGAGTAATGTGTCTTCATATATTGGATAAAATTTGGGATGAGCAAGAAATTTGGTTCAGTTGCATTTTAATGTATGAATCTACCCAATTTGCACTTCCCAAAACAATATGGGAATGAGAGCACAGAAATATGCACATCTCCAAATATCTCAGTGACACACTGAAACACTGATAAATTTTCACACGCACTTTTAAAAAATCACAAAAATGGTGTGGAGATGTGAAGGACTGAATTTAAGAGTGGGGGGGAAAGAAACTAAGAAAAACCCAGATTAACAGATAATATCTAATTGAAGGCAAGGAAGGGGGGCATAGTAACAACTAAGGCAGAAATCATTTGCACACTTATTAGGGACTAAGAACTACTGGAATCCACAGGAATCCACAGTGAACCAAGTTTTACTCAGAGTAGACCCATTGAAATTAAGAAACTTGATTAAGGTAGTTAAAACTTAGTTGAATAACACCCAGTGGGACTTCTGAATAAACTGTTTATGATTGCACTGTATTTCATCACACTGATTCCAAATTGTGCTTAACTTTTCACCTTATTTATTTACTTAGTATCATAACTGATGTTTTCCCTATTATGGCTTGTACTAGGATGAGAAGGAAAAACTGACCTGGAAAGACCGTACCCCTGGCTATCTAGTGAACTTTGCATCTATCTTATTTATGGTAATTTTGCATTTTATTTCCTTGCTTCTTTAACAGTGGCCTATATTAAATTTGCCCTGACTGCATGGATCTTCAGACTGAATCAATATTCTCTAACATATGCATTACCTTTGCTGTTTTCCCTCAGTGTATCCTTCTTTTAGACTGAATTGGTGATGGACTAAGAATTGCAAAAGTTTAAAATGTCAATTGCACCACAAAGTCCAGATTCAGTGCTTGGTGCAGGATTGGTTCAATTACCAACTCATTTGCCAGATCATGGCTGCCCCTCCCAAAACATCTCAGACCATAGAAGTTGGAGCACAGTGGTGACATTGTTCTTGCTCTTTGCCTGAGCCACTCCCCAATAACCATCTTCCTGAGCTGCCACCCAGGCCCTGAGAATACTTGCATTTTGCTCCCTGAACAGCCTGGTTGTCTTATCTAGTCTCCCAATGCATCACAAAAAAGCATCACTGGGAAAGACCCTAACAGAGCTACCAGGCAGAGAGAGAGACAGTCCAGGCCACAAACTCCAGCAGATATTGCACATAATATATGTGTTGCTTTACTCATGTCCTGCGCACTGGTGCCACAGGTGTTGATTTGCAGCATTTGAGCAGGTGTTAAGGAGGTGCCAGGCAGAGTGGCATGTGGCTGGTCTGTGTCAGTCAACTAGCCTGTTGCCTTCCAGTGCAGTCGAAGATGATGTTCCCTTGCCAGTGTTGGAGTAAGAGTCAGCTTCTGATTGGCAATCAGAAGGTTGGCAGTTCGAATCCCCGCGACGGGGTGAGCTCCCGTTGCTTTGTCCCTGCTCCTGCCCACCTAGCAGTTTGAAAGCACGTCAAGTGCAAGTAGATAAATAGGTACCACTCTGGTGGGAAGGTAGACGGTGTTTCCGTGCACTGCTCTGGTTCACCAGAAGCGGCTTAGTCATACTGGCCACATGACCCGGAAGCTGTTCGTCAGCTCCCTTGGCCAATAAAGTGAGATGAGCGCCGCAACCCCAGAGTCATCTGCGACTGGACCTAATGGTCAGGGGTCCCTTTACCTTTACCTTTAAAGATGCTAATAGCAGTCATCCTTTACAGATCCAAAAAGGAAAATAATAGTTCTCTGACCAACGGCATAGACTGTCAATCATGGAGACGCAGACTCACCAGAAGACCCTACCGTGTGGGTCACCAAAAGAGTCCTTGAAGGACAGCATGCCCTCAACAGGATAAACAGCCACATTTGTTCATGTGTTCTAGGGGCACATTTAGATGCACATGCAAAATTGAGGCTCGGTAGCTCTGGCCAGGTGGCGCTGTGAGTTAAACCACAGAGCCTAGGACTTGCCAATCAGAAGGTCAGCAGTTCGAATCCCCGTGACATGGTGTGCTCCCATTGCTCAGTCCCTGCTCCTGCCAACCTAGCAGTTGGAAAGCACGTCAAAGTGAAAGTAGATAAATAGGTATCGCTCCGACGGGAAGGTAAACGGCGTTTCTGTGTGCTGCTCTGGTTCGCCAGAAGTGGCTTAGTCATGCTGGCCACATGACCCGGAAGCTGTACGTCGGCTCCCTCGGCCAATAAAGCAAGATGAGCGCCGCAACCCCAGAGTCGGCCATGACTGGACCTAATTGTCCGGGGTCCCTTTACCTTTACCTTTTAGTTCTGGCCAGTACTGAATATCCTAGAATTAGTGGTGCTCCTATGCCCATGTAGTTCAGAATTGAGATCAGCAAACTGGATGAATTTGTGGTGGCATAAGCAGGGATAGCCCCGCACCAATACTATTTAATCCAAACCTAAAAGGTCAATGGAGAAAACCCACCAGCCAGCCATGTGCAGAGCATTTCCCTTCACAGAGGAAGCTGCTTAATATGTGGGCCTTTGGGCTCTCTAACGCCACTGTAGCTCATTAATTGCAGCAAGTAGATTTACTGTATGCGCAAAAATGCATGAATGTATGCATTTCTATGAATACCTGTATGTCTCTTTTCAGATTTCACTGACGTTTTCCTTGGTCTTTGGTGTGATTGTGTACCGGATAACTACAGCAGCAGCACTATCCATGAGTCCCAACGAGTCAACCAAGTCTAACGTCCGAGTGACGGTGACAGCAACGGCTGTCATCATTAACCTTGTTGTGATTCTTATCCTAGATGAGATTTATGGAATGGTTGCCAAATGGTTGACAGAAATGGGTAATGCTTTTTCACCCTTCATAAGTGCATATGTTCTGCTTCTTGCCAATAATGTTTTTGTCCCACAAAGTAGGATTTTTCATTCATTCTATAATATTCAAACCTCCTTCAATTGAGAGCAGGAGTTTTATATTGTACTATATTTTGCAAAATGCTGAAATTCCCCAGATGTTTATAAGGGATTCCTCAGCAATAGTATCAGTAATGTGGCACAATGGGTTAGTGCATCTGGCTTTTAATCAGAAGGTTGGTGGTTCAATTATTCGGTTATTGACTAAAGAAGAAGAAGGGGCAGTAGCCTAGAAGGATCATAGCTGAGTGCAACAACCTGGATAATGTAGCAAGTCAGTTACAATTTGCTTCCAGTTAACTACAAAAGGAGGGAGGCGGGTGGCGCTGTGGGTTAAACCACAGAGCCTAGGACTTGCTGATCAGAAGGTCGACGGTTTGAATCCCCGCAACGGGGTGAGCTCCCGTTGCTCGGTCCCTGCTCCTGCCAACCTAGCAGTTCAAAAGCACATCAAAGTGCAAGTAGATAAATAGGTACCACTCCGGCAGGAAGGTAAACGGCGTTTCTGTGCGCTGCTCTGGTTCACCAGAAGCGGCTTAGTCATGCTGGCCACATGACCCGGAAGCTGTACACCAGCTCCCTTGGCCAATAAAACAAGATGAGCTCCGCAACCCCAGAGTCGGTCACAACTGGACCTAATGGTCAGGGGTCCCTTTACCTTTACCTTTAACTACAAAAGAACAGTTATTAGCCACCAACCTAGAAGCACCCTTATTGACTAGAATTCAGAAAAGACTTCTGGGTATAAACAGTTGCAAGCACCTTTCTGCCAAGGACAGATTCAAACAGTTAGTTAATGTATCACACTTTTGTGATTTGTTCCACTTCCGTTCAGAAGATCCACAGAAGGGAGACTGCCAATAGACAAGTGATAAGGCTTTGTCACAATTTCCTATCCATCTCATGGCTAACTGCTAATGGCTACTGCCCACTCCCTGATTCTTTGCATTGCTTCATTCTTCCACTGCTTGCTGAATCTGAATCTTGGAGGTTGTGCAAAAGCAAGCCCAAGGCTGGGAGGAAACCCCAGTACCATTGCAAGGCAACTAAGACTTCGTCTCTGGCCTCATGGAAGAGCTTGCCACATATTTAGGTAAAGGGACCCCTGACCATTAGGTCCAGTCGTGACCGACTCTGGGGTTGCGGCGCTCATCTCGCTTTATTGGCCGAGGGAGCCAGAGTACAGCTTCTGGGTCATGTGGCCAGCATAACTAAGCTGCTTCTGGCAAACCAGAGCAGCGCACGGAAACGCCGTTTACCTTCCCGCCAGAGTGGTACCTATTCATCTACTTGCACTCTGACTGCTAGGTTGGCAGGAGCTGGGACAGAGCAACGGGAGCTCACCCCGTCACGGGGATTCGAACCGCCGACCTTCTGATCGGCAAGTCCTAGGCTCTGTAGTTTAACCCACAACGCCACCTGCGTCCCGGCCACATATTTACTTCCATGTAATTTTTTATATTGCTAAATCAAGCAAGGAGGGTGTCAAAACAGTGTGCATAGAATCAAAACACAACAGGCAAATATCAGAAAAACATGACACAGAGTTGAAAGATGGGGTAAGCTTGTGTAAATAAAATTGTTTGGGGGCTGCCATCTAAAACTAGACACAGGATGTCTGCCTAATATACGAAGGCAATGAATTCCGCATTGTAGGTGCTGCTAGACTAAAGGCCCAATTCCATGTGGATGCCATAAGGAAGAGTAATCAAGGCTTCTCCAGCAGATATCAAAGAATGCACAGGAATGTATGGAGAAAGGCTTCTCCCAAGTGTAAGAGTCACACCTGAAATCTGGCCTGTGACATATTGGCAACCAGTGCAGATTCTTCAGCAGTGGGGTCACATGCTGTCAATAAGAAGCTCCAATCAACAGCCAGACCGCAGCACATTCAGCACTTTCCACAACAGCCTTAAGAGCAGTTCTGTGTAGAGTGTCTTGCAATAATCAAGTCATGAGCCCGGACACTGAGGTCCAGCTCTGAGGGCCTTCTGGGGGTTCCCTCACTGCGAGAAGTGAAGTTACAGGAGGCGAGGCAGAGGGCCTTCTCGGTAGTGGCACTTGCCCTGTGGAATGCCCTCCCATCAGATGTCAAGGAAATACATAACTACAACTTTTAGAAGACATCTGAAGGCAGCCGTGTACTGTATAGGGAAGTTTTTGATGTTTGATGTTTTTTGTGTTTTTATATTTTGCTGGAAGCTCTCCAGAGTGGCTGGGGCAACCAAGTCAGGTGGACAGCATATAAATAATGAAATTATTATTATTATTACTACTACTATTATCATCTGGAGAAGAATATGAAGTAAGCATCAGTAGGACAGAAACAAAATGTGGGTGTTGGCTACCTATGCTTGACTCAGTACCTGAAAGCTGAGGATGAAACCCAAGTCAGAGGGAAAATGTATTGTTTAACTTCCTTCCCTCTCTCTGAGCACAGCATGGAAGCTAAGAACCCTGTATTCCCAAACAGGTCTTGATCCTCCTTTCAGATGTACATATGACATTTTGCAAACTTATCAGCATCCCCTTTGATCACAGAATATGGCTTATTGGTTTATTGTGTGTAACATAAATTACCAGTTGTTTCCATTCATTCCATTCTGCTTTCTTCACGACAGAGATACCCAAAACAGAAAAAACCTTCGAGGAGCATTTAATTATGAAAGCTTTCCTTCTGAAATTTGTGAACTCCTATGCACCAATTTTTTACGTGGCATTTTTTAAAGGAAGGTGGGTTGAATATAATTCTTTAGCAGAAAGTTGATATTTGTTGTTGTTGTTGTTTAGTCGTTTAGTCGTGTCCGACTCTTCATGACCCCCTGGACCAGAGCACACCAGGCACTCCTGTCTTCCACTGCCTCCTGCAGTTTGGTCAAACTCATGCTGGTAGCTTCGAGAACACTGTCCCACCATCTCATCCTCTGTTGTCCCCTTCTCCTTGTGCCCTCCATCTTTCCCAACATCAGGGTCTTTTCCAGGGAGTCTTCTCTTCTCATGAGGTGGCCAAAGTATTGGAGCCTCAGCTTCAGGGCCTGTCCTTCCAGTGAGCACTCAGGGCTGATTTCCTTAAGATTGGAGAGGTTTGATCTTCTTGCAGTCCATGGGACTCTCAAGAGTCTCTCCAGCACATTTGATATTTACACATTGCAAAATTCAATATACATATGTTCTGTTTATGACACCTCACTGCATGGATTGGGGGGCGGCTGGAAGCAGATGGAGAGAATCGAACTGCTCCTGGCCATCTCCAAAAAGCCCACTGGGAAGTGAGAAGTGAGGCTTCTCCCTCATATGAATTCTTCACCTGCCTGCTCAGGACAGGGTGTGGGTTGTGTTTAGCCTGCTCAGCACAGGAGAGACCTCTGGGCTCTTTGTGACATGTGGGGTTCCTGCATTCATGCCTCGTGTCTTGGGAATTGACTGTTGCAGAGGGTGAGTGGCAGATGCCAGCACCTCCCCTCTTATAAGTTAAGGGGACACGCAGGTGTTTGTCTCAAGGACACCCACAGGCAGCACACGGAGACTGCTCCAGAAAGGGGTTGTGACAGACATTGGTGAAGTGCTTTCGAACTACTAGGTTGGCAGGAGCAGGGACCGAGCAACGGGAGCTCACCCTGTCATGGGGATTCGAACCGGTGACCTTCCGATTGGCAAGCCCCAGGCTCAGTGGTTTAGACCACAGTGTCACCCGCGTCCCTCTATTGCAGCCTTAGTTAGTTATAAAATATAATGGTCCTCAATTTATTTTAAAACAGTATTCATCATTTGGCTGCACAAAATAAGCTATTTTAATTAATCATTCTGATACTGATTTAATTCAGATGTGTGTGCGCTTGTTCTCAGGTTTGTAGGCCGACCTGGACATTATGTGTATGTATTTGCTGGTTACCGAATGGAAGAGGTAAGTATCCAGTTTTAAATCTTACTTTGAAATAGAGAAGGGAGGGGGATTCAGATTGCTTTGCATTTTAACGTGAATCTAACTGAATTCACGCAACCAAAATAATATGGGAACACAGCTATCCTTCAAAATATGCTCTTCTCTGAGTTTTGCTGTGTAGTTCGCTAACCAAGAAAATACACAGATGTATTAGGAGAAAGTGGGCATATATATATATATATATATATATATATATATATATATATGCATTCTATTGCAGATAATTGCCTGTACAATGTGTTACATTAGGTAAAATGGCATACAAAAATGTGCACCAGGAGAAACATAGACTAAGAGGCTGCTGAATTTTCATTAAATACACACACACAACTCAAACTGGTATAGAAATGGGATGAACTGGATTTAACATGGGGGGGATGAGTAAAAGGGAGAAGCTGGACAGATTCCTGCATTGCCAAAATAGATGAAAGTTTGTAATATTCTAATTCTGATTATCAGGAGGCAAAAACATATAAGGGTGTCATTATTACCAACTTGGTTTTCCTAAAGCTGCTGTTTTCCTGAAGCTCAGATTGATGCTTGGCAAATATCGTATTTTTCGCTTTATAGGACACACTTTTTCCCCTCCAAAAATGAAGGGGAAATGTGTGTGCGTCCTATGGAGTGAATGCAGGCTTCAGGAAGCTATCTGAAAGCCTTCGGAGCCTGGCACCCCGCTGCCCTGCGGAGGGGTCAGTCCCCGAAGCCAAAACAATGAGACGGGGCACTGCGCAGCCCTCCGGCTTGCTGTTCTAGCTTCGGGATGGCTGTGCAAAGCCTCTGCAGGGCAGCTGGGTGAAGGCTCTCCGCTGCCCTGCGGAGGCTTAAAAGGCTGTCCCCGAAGCCTCAAGCCTTTGGAGTGCAGCTGCGCTCCAAAGGCTTCAGGGATCTTTGAGGCTGGTGGTGGGGGAAAGCAGCGCTTCCCCCCACCGCCAGCTCCACAAGCTCGGGGGGCAGCGGCAAGGCTGCGCAGCCTTTGCGCTGTTCCCCGACCTGATCTTGAACGCACCTTGAACGCACCTTGTTTTAGAGGGGGAGAACAAGAAAAAAATTTTCCCTGTTCTCTCCCTCCTATGGTCCGGTGCGTCCTATGGTCCGGTGCATCCTATAGAGCGAAAAGGACGGGTATGTGGGAATGCCCAGTTGCTTGCATGTCCTGCGGCAGTGACAAGCAATAGCACTGCAGGTGTTGCCCCCCCTCGCATTACCCACTCTCTGGAAACCTCTACTTAGCGGTGTTGTGTCTCCCCCTTGCCCTTTCTCTTGCCCTCTAGTGTGCTCCTGGAGGCTGCTTGATGGAGCTTTGCATTCAGCTGAGCATTATCATGTTGGGGAAGCAGCTGATCCAAAATAACATCTTTGAAATTGGAGTTCCGTATGTATTTCATTCACATTCATGCTCTTGTTTCTGTAAGGTATCATGTCGTGGCTTTTGGTTTGCGTGGCAAGACCCCCAAGCCGACCCCCCATAAGAATAAAGAAATTCACACGGACACGGATATTTTGTTTAAGGTTTTTGGGCAAAAATTTGGCCACAACTTTATTGTTACAGGAATGAGAGCGGTATTGGCTTAGGCATTGGCAAGACTACATCTGACTCCTGTCCTCTTTGCAGGAAGTCTGTAAGGGTAAACCACCCAAAGGGAAATTGGGGAACCTGCCTGCATCTCCCCTGGTGTCCCCAGAGGCCTGGCATGGCCCTCACCCTTCAAGCGGACTTCGGACAGGAACCAGGCCCTGGATTCCTTTAACGGAATACCCTTGAAACTGGAGGGGCAGGCGATGGCCGGCCTCCCCTCCCCAATTCACAATAAGCCAATGCCTAACCGCCAAACCTTACAAAGTTGTGACGGTTGCTAAGAGGTAGGCAAAAACCAAGTGGCCCATGCCAATTTGGCAAATGGAAAAAATTCCTATCTGGCCCCCGACTCAAGCTGGGCAACCAGTCAAAGTCAAAAGCAAGGTCAAAGGATCTAAATTAAAGGGAGGGCGGGCAGGTGTTTGGCAGCGCAAAGCAGGAGCCTGGCACACGTCACGCTGCTGCTTTTATACTTTCCCCCACTATCACCCTTTGACAAGATTGGGCAATAGCCGTGGGTGATTGTGGTGCCACCCTGGCGTGAGGGCGACAGCTCCCCCCATGCCAGGGTGGGGTGGGGGACCAGTTTGAAGGTCTGCCCGCAACCAGGACCATCTATTAAGATGATCCCATTTGCCAAAGCCTACTGAAATATTATCATTGCTTGCATACATTATTATTATTGTTTAAACGTATTAGTTGCTTGTCACCCAAAGGTCTTACAACAAAGAAAAATATACAATACATGATACTATATGAGGGGTGAGCGGGGTGAGGGTGGAGAGAATCATATAATACATTAGTATTTGATATAACATAACACCCATGGAGGAAAAAAACCCAAATAGTAGTGAGCAAAATTAACAATACTGAAACAAACAAACAAACGAATGAATGAATGAATGAATGAATGAATTCAAATGAGGTCAAACTTAAGTAGCATAAGAGAAAAGGTGCTGAGGTTTTATTTCCCCTAACAAATTAGTTCCTTATAAGTAAATTGATCAACATAAATTACTTGCAACACATTTAAAAATGAGAGTGATATTGCAATTTTTTAGGAACACATGTGTGAAAAAGGTGTTTGATACAGTACTGGGAGGAGCCTTCATTATCATAAGCAAGGTTACCTCTCTATCTGTAGCAGGAATGCGAGGCAAGTATTTCGGAATGCTTTGGCAAAGACGCCTGAGCAAACACGAGGGAAGTCAAGAGAGTTTCCATAAGACGGTGAAATTTGTCTCGCCAGAGTGGTGCATGCTCTAGTTATCTCCCGCTTGGATTACTGCAATGCACTCTATGTGAGGCTACCTTTGAAGGTAACCTGGAAACTACAACTAATCCAGAATGTGGCAGCTAAACTGGTGACTGGGAGCGGCCACCGAGACCACATAACACCGGTCTTGAAAGACCTACATTGGCTTCCAGTACATTTCTGAACACAATTCAAAGTGTTGGTGCTGACCTTTAGAGCCCTAAACAGCCTCAGTCCAATATACCTGAAGGAGCATCTCCACCCCATCATTCTGCCCAGACACTGAGGTCCACTGCCGATGGCCTTGTGCCGGTTCCCTCACTGAGAGAAACTAAGTTACAGGGAACCAGGCAGAGGGCCTTCTTGGTAGTGGCACCCACCCTATGGAACACCCTCCCACCAGATGTCAAAGAGAACAACAATTACCAGACTTTTAGAAGACATCTGAAGGCAGCCCTGTTTAGGGAAGCTTTTAATGTTTAACAGACCACTGTATTTTAATACTTTGTTGGAAGCCGCCCAGAGTGGCTGGGGAAACCCAGCCAGATGGGTGGGGTATAATAATAATAATAATAATAATAATAATAATAATAATAATAATATCTCTTAGTAGCAGGGGTACCACATCCCATTTTGCTGCTTGGGGCGAAACGGGCAGGGCCACTGCTTCTGACCCCTGCTGCCATGGCAGTGATCACAGCCAATTTTGGGCTAGTAAAGGTAAAGGGACCCCTGACCATTAGGTTCAGTCGTAACTGACTCTGGGGTTGTGGTGCTCATCTCACTTTACTGGCCAAGGGAGCTGGCGTACACCTTCCGGGTCATGCGGCCAGCATGACTAAGCCGCTTCTGGCAAACTAGAGCAGCACACGGAAACGCCATTTACCTTCCCGCCAGAGAGGTACCTATTTATCTACTTGCACTTTGACATGCTTTTGAACTGCTAGGTTGGCAGCAGCAGGGACCGAGCAATGGGAGCTCACCCCGTCGCGGGGATTCGAACCGCTGACCTTCTGATCCGCAAGTCCTAGGCTCTGTGGTTTAACCCACAGCACCACCAGCGTCCCTAATTTTGGGCTAGGTCACACCAATTTGGGGTGAAATCTTGCCTCAAATCGTGTGAGATCTTGCACACTCCACAACATCTCTTTCTCACCGTTTTGGTTGAGATCTCGCTCAAAATGGGTCTGATCAAAATGGCCTTGACCCAGTATACCTGAAGGAGCGTCTCCACCACCATCGTTCAGCCGGACCACTGAGGTCCAGCTGGACCACTGAGGTCCAGCTCTGAGGGCCTTCTGGCAGTTCCCTCGCTGGAAAAAGCCATGTTACAGGGAACCAGGCGGAGGGCCTTCTCGGTAGTGGCACCCGCTTGTGGAACGCCCTCCCATCAGATGTCAAGAAAATAAACAACTATCTGACTTTTAGAAGACATCTGTTTAGGGAAGTTTTTAATGTTTGGTTTTTATTCTGTTTTTAATCTGTTGGAAGCTGCCCAGAGTGACTGGGGAAACCCAGCCGGATGGGCGGGGTATAAATAATAAATTATGATGATGATCTTGTCCAAATTTGGCACCGATCAAGGTGGCTCTTCACCACTGGGGGAGGTGGCAGGGCAGGCAAGGCACCCGCTGGGCATGCTGCCTGGCTGTCTCTGCCACCTGAGGCAGCAGCCTCACCCTGCCTAATGACTGGGCCAGCTCTGCTAAGTATATCTAGAATATCTACAAACTATTCTCCACCACTTTTTGTGGTGTATGCCACCCAGCAAAGAACCCCAAACAACACCCCAGCCCAAGAGTCTGTCTAGCAGTCTCAGCTTTTGTAGCTGGAGTCAGTCCAGTCCCCGCCCTCCTAGGCCAGGTGGAAAAAGGCCTGCAAGGCAGGGAGCAGGGCTTCCAGGACACACGGCCAAGAATGTACTCACGGGGGTTATTTGTTAATCATATTTTAGGTCTGCACAGTGATGATCTGTACTGGCTCTCATTATAGTTACTTTAGGCAGCCAACCAGAGGGAGATAAGAATGAAACAGAACGTTAGTGGAGACTTCCGGGTTGGCGCCATCGCCGAATGGCGGACTCCCTCCGAGCTCCGGAGGGAGCCTGCTCGGCAGGGGCTGGGTTCTACCGCACCGGCGATGCGGGGACCCTTAAAAACCACGGCCACGGGGGCCGTGGACTTGGAGACTCGGCTCGCACCGTTAGCGCCCTCCCGACTCGTGAAGGAGCCTTTTTAAAGGCTACGGATCGGGTGCCGGGGAGAAGCGTGGTGCTTTGAGTCCTCTGCCATCCCTGCCGAGCGAAGCCGCATGCCATCCGGCGGAGAGCGCTGACTTCTTCCATTAAGAATTCGGACTTTTAACAACAACCCGTGAGTAAATTGGAAATCGGGTTCAAAAGAGGAAAAAATTTTCGGATTGGAGACGAGCGGGGGGGGATCTAAAAAGGAAGTCAGTCCCCCCCCCTATTGTAGACATTTTAAAACAAGGAACGGGAAGCCAAGGCCCAAAAAGAACGGCATTTTTGCTAAAATTAAGAATTCCATGATGGGAAATTACAAGAACTGTGCTGGAGGAAGAATTGAAGGAGAAGGAAAATGCACCCCCCCCCCTGGGAACCGGGGCGATTGACGAGTGAGCCTGGTGAAAAGAGCCGGTGATTTTGACAGCTGTCAAAGTAGCTGTCAAAGTCGGAATTTTAAAGAGGATTTTATTACGAGGACCTTGCTGGTTAAATTTGTTACAATTTGATATAATTTGTTAAGACTTGAATACAAAATGGCGAAAACACGGATAACAATCGGACTTTTGGAAACAAAGTTACAACAACCCCCTAGAGGAGCTTCGGGATATTACAAAGATGGGCGCAAGCCGGGAAAAAAACAACACTTCGGAATTTTACAGAACTGGTTATCTCCTGGGAAAGCTGCAAAACTGAAACTGAATTTCGTCTACAGGGTGTTTTGACTAAAAGAAGACAATAGAATTCTCTATGAAGAAAGGAAGGGACTGAACGCAAGTTTTTGTTCCTGAATAACAACAACCCATGTAGAGTTACTAAACATTTGAATAAGGAAGTTTTAGCAGTGGAACAAGAGAAAGCTGGACTACAATCTTGAAAGAACAATGGGGGGAGCTTTATAATTTGACAGTTTTGAAGATTAAGGAATTAATTTTTAAAAAATAATCCTAAAAATGGGAAATAATCCCGCAAGGAGTTGGGGGAAAAATGGGATAGATGGATTTAGGATTTCCAGGCAGAAAACATAGATTGGTGGATAGGGGAAATTAAACCGGGGAAGGGGGGGGAGAATTAGAATCCAAAGGCTTGCAACTACTTTCTGAATTGGTCTTTTTTTTTTTTTCTCTACTATATTTTTATGTTTTATATTCTTATTCTGTGTGCTTTTATGTTAATGGAAAAAAGGGGGGACATTGTGGAAAGAAAAGGGGTGGGCCATGGGGAGAGATCTTTTGTCTTGCTATCAAAGGGTTGGCATAAGTTTTGTACAAATTTAAATTTGAATAATGGGGTACACAAATTAAGTTTTAAATTAGAGATGGAACTTGTGGAAACAACAATATGAAAGGGGAATACGGTAGGGGTGGGGGAAGGGGGGAGTCCCAGAAAGTGGATGTTTGAAAACAAGGCTTCGAATGTATCTTTATTTTTCTTTTCTTTCTTTCTGTATTTTGGAAACTTTAATAAATATTATTATAAAATAAAAAAATAAAGAAACAGAACGTTAGTGGCACCAGTAATGGCCAGAAAAGCAAAAATGATAGTGAAGCTCAGACTGGTAATGGCAAATGCATTATACTGGATGGAAGGAGCCAGTGCTCCCCCCCTCTTCCCCCCCTTTTTTGACAAATATGCTTTCCTCAGATGTGATCCCAGATGGGATCTGAAAGCAACCTGAGAACTAAAACTGGCAAAGCACCTTGTAGCAACAGGGGAAGGGATTGAATCATCAACCTCAATGAAGACATATTCGTCAAAGCACATTGAGAATTTTTCTTCCCTTTATTCAATTCTCCATATGGCACCAGTTTGAGGTCCAACTCTCTTTTTTTCCATTCTTAAGAAAACTAAGAATATGGGGGCTGCAATCCACACACTACTACTTATTATTATTATTATTATTATTATTATTATTATTATTATTATTTGCAAAGTTAACAAGGAAAGGGGGGGAGAAAAAACAAAACAATAACAACCACCACCAAATACTAATACGAATAATAGACCACCATCAGAAACACTTATATGAGAGTAAGAAATAGATCTTACTTCTGAGTAGACATCCATGGGATTGCACCAGAGTCCGTTTTGGGGGCCTAATCTGGCCCGCCGGTCGGTTTAATCCTGCCGCTGTGGCAGTTTATTTCGTGGGGTAAAATCCTAACAAAACCTCAACAACTTCAGTCCTAAAAAAAAAGCTCAACTGTGAAAGAAACTGTGAAAAAAGTTTGGACACCACTGGGAATCCACTGTAAGTCCAGCTCCCCACCCTCAAAGGTTTTCAATTGATGGTTTTTTATTACAAATACCTGCCATTACTTCCCCACTTTGGTTAGGTGTAAAAGAAAACTTTTTTGTTTGAACAGGTAGCTAATAAATAGACCTATCACTCCATCATAATCTCTTTTGCATAGCACGCATACTTCAGGTTCAAGGGATTTATTGCAGACTGCAGGGAGGAAGGTTTAGCGTGGCCCTTTGTTAAGATCCTGGCAGCAGAGGATTAACCTGGATTTTTACTCATAGGTATGGTGCATGCGAAACATTCCTTGAGCATCTTTTTTCATGTGTGTCCTTAAGCTGGTATCTCTGGTGTCATTCCTGGAGAATACTTGATTATTACACTACAAAGTTTATTTTCCAGACAATGCTTTATGTGTTTATTTAAGTAAGTTCAGGCAGTGGGGAAGAGAGAGCTCTTACCTCACATCCCTGGTAAATAGCTGTCAACTTTTCCCTTTTCTTGCGAGGAATCCTATTTGGAATAAGGGAATTTCCCTTTTAAAAAGGGAAATATTGACAGCTGTGCCCTGGTGAGCTGCCAGAAAGCTCCTTGGTTTGTTGTCATCTCAGCCTCAAGGTGGTTGTGAGGATGAAATGGAAGGACCCAGTAAGGCCTGAGCGTCTTCCACACACACATTTATGTTTGCTACATAAACAAAAAAAAATGGTTTTCTTTTAAGCTGCTTCCCTGGGCAACTAGTGAGGCTGTTAAAAGTTTTCTTTGAGATCCCCAACCTGTTTTAATTAAATTTATTGCCTACATTTTTTTTTATTCCCCAGTAAGTTAAAAAAACTGTTCCGGAAGCTAAAGGATGAGAGGCCTGAGACAAAGGCAAATGAATCTGATCCTTCCAAGCCACCTCAGCAATGGGAGCTGGACCACGCCTTGGAACCTTTCACTGGGCTGACACCAGAATACATGGAAATGAGTAAGGCTTTTGAAATATCTCTTTTCATCCGCTAGTATCAAAGCCGTCTTTTTTCTAAAAAGCTTATAGAACTTTTATAAAGCATGCAGAACTTACTCCTGTTCTTTAAAAACATTTTTTTAAAAAAAAAACGTACTAGGATATGGTTATCAGACGTCCCCGTTTCCCAGGGACAGTCCCCGGATTTACAAATCTGTCCCCGGACAAAATCCGTCCCCGGAATGTCCCCGGATTTCATTTAATGTCCCCGGATTTGTATTTTAAGTGTTGTGGATTTATTAGTAGGGAATGAATGTTGCATGATTGGTTCAACGGCACAAGACACATCATATGGGGACTTCTGGCGAGGCAAAATGGCGGGCGCCATGGCAGCGAGCAGCTCCTGAAGCCAGCCAGAGCCAACTGCGCTACCAGGCTGGCTCCAGGCTGCTGAGACTACCCCTGTCGCTGCCAAGGGGGAACCGGGGATGCCCGGCACGTCAACTGGGGGAACCGCTGACACACACACCCCCGCGAGACAAATCGAGCCAGGCATGAGAGCACGCGGCCACCCAGCCGACTGCCCAGTGGCATTCTAGGACCAGGAAAACCCCAGAGCTGATGCAGGGAGAAGGAGAGAGGAGAAGGAGAAGGAGAAGGAGAAGGAGAAGGAAGAGAGAAAAAGAGGAAGGAGAAAAGAGAGGGGCGCCCAACCTTGCCACGCTGCTGTTGCTGTTGCTGCTGCCGCTGAGGAGGAGAGGTAGGAGACCACCGGGAGGGCAAGGACACTTGGCTGAGCCCAGGCCTGACCTGAGCCTACTCCATGGCGGCTAGCGCTCCAAGAGAATAGGCTGGGGCCCAGAGGAAGGCCGCGCAACAGAGAAGACTACAGAAGAGAATATATTACTTCTTTTTTAAAAAAAACAAACAAGCTTTTTTATAACTTTTTTTTCTCTTTTCAAAAAAAAAAAGGTGGGTCCCTGGATTCCTTGAACAAAAATCTGGTAACCTTATACTAGGAACAATTAGAAATACTCACGCTGTCAATAAGTAAATGCAAAAAATTTAAAATAAATAAATATCCATACGGCACTGCATAAAACAGTCAGAATAAACTAACCTAATTTAACAGCTTGAAATTAAACAGGAGAGAGAATAACGCCCAACGGTAGTATATGCAAATGGAGAGGCGCCATTGCAAAAAGGCCTTCCACAGAGACCCACTCAAATCACACTTTCGGAGTGGTGGGGCTTGGGGAGATGGGTGCCAGGTGAGTCTCCCTTAACCAACAGATGAGGAGAGTTTGGATTTGATATCCCGCTTTATCACTACCCGAAGGAGTCTCAAAGCGGCTAACATTCTCCTTTCCCTTCCTCCCCCACAACAAACACTCTGTGAGGTGAGTGGGGCTGAGAGACTTCAAAGAAGTGTGACTGGCCCAAGGTCACCCAGCAGCTGCATGTGGAGGAGCGGAGAGGCGAACCCGGTTCCCCAGATTACGAGTCTATCGCTCTTAACCACTACACCACACACACTCAGGAAAACCCATGACTTGTGCTTGGGGCAGAGTTTGGCTTGCCTATAGCATACAGGTTAGGAGGAGGTGGCAAGGCTACCCCGGCCTCAGCCTATGCTTGCACAGCGATTCAGGTTCTTGCTGCAATCTATTGTTAAATAAAAGCCCTCAACCCAATATCAGTGGCCTCCCTCTTTATTTCTGGCTTCAGGTACAATTTAAATATTTTTATTCCAATTACAGATATATATATATATATATTCCAGCAGGCGAATCTGATTATCTTTAATATTAATGGCTCACCATCTTTGTAATTTTACCACGTGGCACAATATGCTGAGTGCTTGCTATGAGATTCAAGAAAGATGGAAAGCTAGAGTAAAATTAAACCTTCTTCTCCCTGTGGTGCACAGTACGTATCACTAAATTCAGCTGTCAGGTTCACTGCTGATTGACACAGACCACCCACATGGAGCGGAAGTTCTTTGAGATGCTCAGCACTGAAGCTGTCAGTTGAGATTGTTCTGAAAGGGCATCAGGCAGAAATGAAGATGAAAGGAGCACTTCAGTGGAGAATGTTTGCATACTTTCAAAACTGGGTAAAAGAACAGGACTCGCAGAGAGAGTCACTGAATTCAGAAAGCAAATTTTTAACTGCAAGAAAAAATAATGTTGTGGTTAAATGCAGCAACATGTTCCTGAGAAGGAATGGAAATACTGATGTAGACTAATCCTAAAATGCCACCTTGATTGGATTCAGTTTTGAAATCTGTGTAGCTTTGTGTGATTGTCCGTCTTCACCTGTTCTGGTCCTTTTTGGCCATACAAATTGAGAGATAGCAGGGCAATTCTACCTTTCTGTATGTTAGCGGTAGATATTCTGAAACAGTACATGGGAACCCCTAGATTAATGTGTAAGGTCCTCCAAAGGCAAAAGTCTTCTTCTTCTTCTTTGGCGATCACTCATAGCCGAGTAAGATTGTCTTCCATAAACACGGTTTTAACAATGAGTCTGTAAGTGACTGTGGAGGCCAATTCTGGACCCACACATCCTTCCACAGTAGGGACATTGGTTCCCAGGCAGGAGTTGATCACGGTGTGGATTTGTCAAGTGTGCCTTCCTCTTAGCACATTTCTCCCTTGCGTTCTGAGTTCGAGCGTCTTCAAAGTCCATGACACCTTTGGTAAAGGCTGTTCTCCAACTGGAGCGCTCACAGGCCAGTGTTTCCCAGTTGTCAGTGTTTATACTAAATTTTTAAAGATTTGCCTTGAGACAGTCTTTTTGTTGTTTAGTTGTTTAGTCGTGTCCGACTCTTCATGACCCCATGGACCAGAGCACGCCAGGCACTCCTGTCTTCCACTGCCTCCCGCAGTTTGGTCAAACTCATGCTGGTAGCTTCGAGAGCACTATCCAACCATCTCATCCTCTGTTGTCCCCTTCTCCTTGTGCCCTCCATCTTTCCCAACATCAGGGTCTTTTCCAGGGAGTCTTGACGGGGAAAGTATTGGAGCCTCAGCTTCAGGATCTGTCCTTCCAGTGAGCACTCAGGGCTGATTTCCTTAAGAATGGAGAGGTTTTATCTTCTTGGAGTCCATGGGACTCTCAAGAGTCTCCTCCAGCACCAGAATTCAAAAGCATGAATTCTTCGGCGATCATCCTTCTTTATGAGACAGTCTTTAAACCTCTTTTGTTGACCACCAGCATTACGCTTTCCACTATTAAGTTCAGAATAGAACTTATATGATCCAGCGAGTGAGAAAGGCAAAAGTATGTGTAATAAGAAACATAGATCTGCCAACAGAAATAGCAGGCCCATATCAGATACCTTCCTCCACCTCTATAGTACAAGTCACTCTGGTCCTGATTTCAGTATCTTGAACGCCTTTCCTTCCACATTTTTAAATGGAGCAAGAGCAATGAAACATACAGCATAATGAGATCTAGGCCCAAAGGAAGTTGGCATGATGGAGGCGAGGCCCAACAAGGGCCAGTTTCTCAGCACTATCCCCTCTGTTCCTTACAATGTGCAGTTCTACCGTTGGTAGCCAATGCTGATTGAGGTGTTTTGTTTTGTGAAATCTGCCCAGAATGCTTGCTAGAATAAGCAGTGGCCTGTCACTAGTTAGCAAGATGCTTTATACATTTCACTAAAGGTAAAGGTAAAGGGACCCCTGACCATTAGGGCCAGTCATGACCGACTCTGGGGTTGCGGTGCTCATCTCGCTTTATTGGCCGAGGAAGCCGGCGTACAGCTTCCGGGTCATGTGGCCTGCATGACTAAGCCACTTCTGGCGAAGCAGAGCAGTGCACGGAAACGCCATTTACCTTCCCGCCGGAGTGGTACCTATTTATCTACTTGCACTTTTGATGTGCTTTCGAACTGCTAGGTTGGCAGGAGCAGGGACTGAGCAACAGGAGCTCACCCTGTCGTGGGGATTCGAACCACCAACCTTCTGATCAGCAAGCCCTAGGCTCTGTGGTTTAACCCGCATCCCTTATACATTTCACTAGCTGACTTCAAACCAGAAATGAAATATAACTTAAACAGAAACTAAATGTTCTGTGGTAAGGACACGCTGCATGCCAGAACACTAATACAGCTGCAATAATAACTTGATCTTGATAACGTGAGAGGTTTTTTGAAAGCCAAAAATCAATAATAATACACTCTCTTATAATTAGCAGAAGACTTTGTGAGCTTTGAAAACGACCTGCACCTTCACTGCATCTGGGTCTAGTTTGTATCTGCCATTATGGGAATACTGTTTGAAGAGACTGCACAGGGCAAATGTTGAGACTTAAGGCAACCTAGGGACACGGGTGGCGCTGTGGGTTAAGCCACAGAGCCTAGGACTTGCCGATCAGAAGGTCGGCGGTTCGAATCCTTGCGACCGGGTGAGCTCCCGTTGCTCGGTCCCTGCTTCTGCCAACCTAGCAGTTTGAAAGCACGTCCAAGTGCAAGTAGATAAATAGGTACCACTCCGGCGGGAAGGTAAATGGTGTTTCCATGCGCTGCTCTGGTTCACCAGAAGCAGTTTAGTCATGCTGGCCACATGACCCGGAGGCTGTACGCCAGCTCCCTCGGCCAATAAAGCGAGATGAGTGCTGCAACCCCAGAGTCGGCCACAACTGGACCTAATGGTCAGGGGTCCCTTTACCTTTACCTTTAAGGCAACCTAGGAGGATATTTACAGCGTAATTGCCATGCAGCAGTCCGGGGTGATGGCTGGTTCCTCAACAGAAAGCAAAGATTAAAATCAGAAAGTCAAACTTAAGAACAATGACCCTAAGCTCCAGTCCAGCTTCATGTCCCGAGAATTTTTTTAAGGGTGGAATATACATTCCTTTGCCAAATAAATGTTCTAAGGATATGCAGGACACCATCCCACAAGCAGATTCTCTGTCCTGCATCCAGCTGGCATGTCTATCACTGAACTTCTGTTTAGATTGCAATGAACGTATTTTGCTATCCAATTTTTTCCCTTCCCTTCTACTAAGCATGAGTGCGTGAAACAAGGATTTCTGTGGTACTTCATTGGAAAGTTTCCAAAAAGCCAATATAACAGAATTAATTATTTTCCTGCTGAAGGCAGTCAGAAGTCTAGCATCCATATAAAGCGAGGCAGAAAGAGGTTCAGGGTCTCTAAGCCTTCCAGGATTAATTCTGAAGATTTAGAAGAATTCCCCCTAAAGCAGGAGAATCCATCAAAACAAAAGAAATATTGCCACATTCTTCTGTAATCTCCACGATGTAGCAGGATTTGAAAGTGTCATCTGGGAGCATCTTGTGGAGGCATGTTGTATACATCAATTATGTGAGAAATCATTAGCGGCTATTGCAGACACACAATAGTCAGGCTCTTTCTTTGTAGCGCTGCATCAAATTTTTTGTCAGTTTTGGTTTTTGCTGTGAAAGTCAACATTGGGGGGGCGCGTGAAAATGTTCATAAACAAACCCACATGCCAGCCTTCTGTGCTTTTGCACAAATTTTCCCTGCTCACTTGCTCTTCAGGGGTAAACAAATACCATTCCCATTACAAGAATCAGTGATATTCTATTCAAATGTGCATTCTATCAAAAGTAACAAAGTGCTAATGTGTAGAATTGCCTGCAGATGCACATCTGAATGTGAATCTTGTTCCTCTGCACTGCCTTATTTTTACTACATCACAATGTGACACAGCATTGGTTCAGTTATGTCAACAACAAGCAAGGTGTTCCCCCTTTCCCCTGACCTCAGTGCCTTGCAAACAGTTTTTCATCCTTTGGAGAATAATTGCCAAAAAGGAGGAGTTTAGTGGAAAGGAGGTCTGTTTCAGAAGGGGCAAAATGTTCACAAAGCAAACACCACTGTTCCCTTCCATAGTCTGCACCAAAGCAGTCAGTTTCGCTGCATAGCCCTGGTTGGCCCTTCTAACTTGAAGATTTCTATGATACAACTTTGGAGAGCTATGTTACAGGTGAGAGCTAGTGTAGCATAGGGTAGAGATGAAACTATGGGCTAATAGTATGGACATAATAGTGCAAGACAAAATCAAGGGCAGAAGGAAAGGAACCCATGGCCAGCAAGGAGCAATGTCACCTAGTTGCTTAGGTAAAGGTAAAGGTAAAGGGACCCCTGACCATTAGGTCCAGTTGTGGACGACTCTGGGTTGTGGCGCTCATCTTGCTTTATTGGCCGAGGGAGCCGCCATACAACTTCTGGGTCATGTGGCCAGCATGACTAAGCCGCTTCTGGCGAGCCAGAGCAGCACACAGAAACGCCATTTACGTTCCCACTGGAATGGTACCTATTTATCTACTTGCACTTTGACATACTTTCAAACTGCTAGGTTGGCAGGAGCAGGGACTGAGCAACAGGAGCTCACCCCGTTGTGGGGATTCGAACCGCCAACCTTCTAATTGGCAAGCCTGTGGTTTTAACCCACAGCGCCACCCGCGTCCCTTAGAGCAGCATGCAAACCTAATCCAGAAGTTTCCTCTTACAAAGGTCAGAATAGACCATCCATTCTGCACTCTTTGGTGTGATGAGGTTTTCTTGTTGGTGTGACAGATTTCCCTGCAATTCCCTCTTGTGACCAAAAGTGGATGATAGCGTTCAGGCTGAATTTCCTGCTTCATGTCCCACGACTCACCAATTCAAGACCTGTGAGAAGGGGCATGTGGTCCCTCAGTATTATCCAAAAAATTCCATGCACACACCTGAAAAATTTCTGCACACATGAGGGCTTTGCTGATGTGGATGCCACTCTAGCGCATCCAGAAATTTAATTTGCATTTCAATGGGCATTATGACATTATGGTGTTTTAAGTAATGAAAAAGGCTATCTCCCTTCTGTTGCCATGCTTTCTCATGTATAAGAAAGATGTAGGCAATGGTATTATTTAAATACATAATAGATATACACACACTTGCAAGAATCCCTGGAATTGTGAGAGTCTACAAATTGAGATTGAACCCTCAAAAAATGAGGTGCTTTGTGTAGGGAAGTCATCTACTCCATATGAAGGTTTACAACTGGTGTAAACCACTCAGCCACAGCGACTCCATCTTGTTATGATCCAAGCTCAGTAATAAAGATGAATCCATGCAGGCTCAGACTGCAAACCTGCCCATTGAAGGAGAATGTAACTCCCACCTGAACTGGTTGACACCATCTTCCTGAACAGACAAACTACCCACCAGCAGCATATCCATCTGAGTTTCAGTTGAATGGCACTCATCTATTCCATTTGTTGTTGTTTAGTCGTTTAGTTGTGTCCAACTCTTCGTGATCCCATGGACCAGAGCACACCAGGCACTTCTGTCTTCCACTGCCTTCCGCAGTTTCCTGAGAAATCTCTATGTGGGACAAGAAGCTACAGTTAGAACTGGATATGGAACAACTGATTGGTTCAAAATTGGGAAAGGAGTACGACAAGGCTGTATATTGTCTCCCTGCTTATTTAACTTATATGCAGAATTCATCATGCGAAAGGCTGGGCTAGATGAATCCCTAGCTGGAATTAAGATTGCCGGAAGAAATATCAACAACCTCAGATATGCAGATGACACAACCTTGATGGCAGAAAGTGAGGAGGAATTAAAGAACCTTTTAATGAGGGTGAAAGAGGAGAGAGCAAAATATGGTCTGAAGATCAACATCAAAAAAACAAAGATCATGGGCACTGGTCCCATCACCTCCTGGCAAATAGAAGGGAAAGAAATGGAGGCAGTGAGAGATTTTACTTTCTTGGGCTCCATGATCACTGCACATGGTGACAGCAGCCACGAAATTAAGAGATGCCTGCTTCTTGGGAGAAAAGCATTGACAAACCTAGACAGCTTCTTAAAAAGCAGAGACATCACCTTGCCAACAAATATACCTTGCCGTATAGTAAAAGCTATGGTTTTCCCAGTAATGATGTGTGGAAGTGAGAGCTGGACCATAAAGAAGGCTGATCGCCGAAGAATTGGTGCTTTTGAATTATGGTGCTGGAGGAGACTCTTGAGAGTCCCATGGACTGCAAGAAGATCAAACACATCCATTCTTAAGGAAATCAGCCCTGAGTGCTCACTGGAACAAATACTGGTTCTGCACTTCAGGTAGACAGGTAGCTGGATGTCATCACCATTTTGAAAACACCCAACTCCAAACCCTTTCACCACTTCACTCAGCAGTTTCATGTACTTCTTAAATCACCATGGGTGGTGTCATTCTGTGAAGCTGAACGTTCGGAGAGTCAGGACAGAAAAAAAGGAATGACTTCTTCACACAAAGCATAATTAAACTATGGAAATGGCTGCTAGCTGCTGTAGATCACAAGTGGGAAAGTTCTAATGTGCTCATGTGTTCTTTGTGGGCTTTCCATAGGCATCTGGTTGGCCACTGTGAGAACAGAATGCTAGACTGGATAGACCTTTGGTCTCCTCCAACACAGTTCTTCAAACAGAGCTCCTTAACATGAGGGCCAAAGAAAAGTCTGATGATGCCAGCTCCTGGAACTGGTTCTCTGGGGAGGAATGGATCCCCTGAATAAAAATGCCCTCAATCCCCAATTTAGAGAGTCTACGCAGAGGGATACTGTGATCAGTTGCACTGAATGTGACAGTCAATAGGGTTTAACTCCAGCTGGTACCATCCTGGTACTATCAGCATGACCAAGCCAATGTAAGCAGTTCATCCATAATATCCAGTAATTTCCCCATGAAAATGTCATTCACAACTGCTAGTTGCTATGATCCTCAAGATTCAATGGGGCTTTCTCACAGCTGCCTCCTTCAGGGTGGCTGAAACAAGCCCTCTGCCAAAGAGGCATTTATAACCTTGTGGACCTAAGTGGTGTGCACCATGACTTTAAAAGTTTATATATATTATATAAGCATAGCACTGTATGTCGTGGCTTTGCAAGTGATTGCAGACTTGGTTTTTCAGGCCTTAGGAACAATGTTTTTCTATCTTCTAGTTATACAGTTTGGATTCGTCACGCTCTTTGTTGCGTCCTTTCCTCTGGCTCCTGTGTTTGCCCTGCTCAACAATGTCATTGAAGTTCGCCTGGATGCCAAAAAGTTTGTCACTGAGCTAAGGAGGCCAGATACAGTGAGAGCAAAAGATATAGGTACGTTTTTTAAATTTAAAATTATGATAAAGATGGTGTGTAGAAAGGCAGGAGAGAAAAATATGAGATCTGGAGTTTGGTTTGCAATGAGAACAGGAATGGAAACTGCACAGCTTAACAAATCTTTCTTCTCTCTGACAGGGATTTGGTTTAACATTCTGAGTGGCATTGGAAAATTTTCAGTAATAATTAATGTGAGTATTGGCTTCTTGCTTATGTATGCTATGGCAAGAGGGGATTTGACATAAATTGTCAAGAATTGCAGGCTTTTCTTATTTAAACATCGATTTATTTGTTTATAAAAATGTATACCACTTAATACAATAAAATTATAAATGATAAAAATTATACAATCATAAATGATAAAAATGATAAATGATAAAAATGCAACAACAACATACGTTAAAAATTTCCTAAAACCTAGATTAAAACAAAATGAAATTATACATCACAAATTAAACTGAGCAGTGTGCTAAACAAGAGAGTCTGAGTCCAGGAAAGCTCAGCTAAACATAAAAGTTGGGTTTTTTAAGTCTTTGAAGGTCATTACTGTCTCCACCTCACTTTATTTCCTGGGAGAAGGCATTCCAGATGGTGAGTGCTTTCGCTGAGAAGACCCACTTCCAAGTTATGCCAACAACCAACAGGGGCTCCTCAGCAGACCTCAAAAATCAGTTTGGTCTCTTCATTGTTTGAGGCTTTGAATATTGAACAACAAAGCCTTGACATTGGCTTGGTAGCTAACAGGTAGCTAGTACAGCTCTTTCAGCAATGGTGTAAAATGTGTAATGTTGGATGTCCCACTAAGCACCATAGCAGCTGCATTTTATGCTAATGTCATATAATAATAATAATAATAATAATAATAATAATAATAATAATAATAATAAT
>JAXCMG010000101.1:488404-534908 GCA_034642415.1 Podarcis siculus
ATAATAATAATAATAATAATAATAATAATAATAATAATAATAATAATTTATTTATACCCCGCCCATCTGGCTGAGTTTCCCCAGCCACTCTGGGCAGCTCCCAATCAAGTGTTAAAAACAGTACAGCGTTAAATATTAAAAACTTCCCTGAACAGGGCTGCCTTCAGATGTCTTTTAAAGAGAAGATAGCTGCTTATTTCCTTCACATCTGAAGGGAGGGTGTTCCACAGGGTGGGCGCCACTACCAAGAAGGCCCTCTGTCTGGTTCCCTGTAACCTCACTTCTCACAATGAGGGAACCACCAGAAGGCCCTCGGCGCTGGATCTCAGTGTCTGGGCTGAACGATGGGGGTGGAGATGCTCCTAAATCGTAGCATAGAAAGGGTAGCTCCATATACACTGTGCTACTGTTGTCTAATTGTGCAGTAACCAATATATGGAGCACCATGGCAAGGTTATCCCTGTTTGACACACCAACCAAAGGTGGTAATGGTCCTCAAGAGGTCACCTTGGCCTCAAGTGAAAGCAGTGGATCTAAGAGCACCCCGCAAATTATGCACCTGCTCCTTCAGAGAGAGTACAAACCTGTACAGAACTGATACCCAACCCAGTTCTTGGGACCTGGGAACTGTCCTGTTGATTCTCAGGCCTGAATCCAAACTGGGATACATTAAGATAATAAGCTTCACCAAAAGACAAATTCATGTCGACTGGCTGTGATAGCTATGGTCTACCTCTAGTACATCTCTGAAGACATTGCTCTGAATCTCAGGTGGGGAGGGTTATGCTCAGGTTCTACTTGCAGGCTTCCTGTGGGCATCTGGTTGGGCATTGTGAGATCCAGTAGGTCTCTTCTTGTGTTTTGATTGCAGCTGAATCACCACCACCTTCTAGATTGCCTTGACCAAGGTGTATTGGACCTGTGGGTCCACAGTGGGCTTCTTCAGTTATGGTTGCACATTGCTGCCTCCTTCAAAACAACAGGAACCATTCTATTATGCAAAAAAGGCATTAAGCAGGTTCACCCATAAATTTGAACTGAATCAAATTTCTCCCACATCCCCATCTCACAGTGGTCAGCCAGCTGCCTAGGGGTAATCTGAATGCAGAGATTAAGTGCAACCACACACTCTCCATGTGTGATTCCTGACAACTGACGTGCTGCCTCAGACATGGCAAGTAGAACCTAGCCATGGTGGCTAGAAGCCATCAGTAGCCTTATCCTCCATTGCTGCTTTATTTTGAGTTCACATCACAGTCCCAAAACTCTGCTTTAGATTCAGGCTTTATCCTTCTCACTATCTGGCTCACAGCCACTTCTTTTGTTCCCTTAACAACTCATACTTAGCGGGCCATTACTAGGCTGGTCTGGCTATTCCAGCAATTGAATCCATGTTGGATCCAGGAATTAGAGGGGGGGCTCAGGCATGCAACCTGCCCCCCCCCCAAAGAACTCATAACAATATGTTCAATTTCAATTGCGTAAATTGCCACAAGGCTCATCCTTCTATTATCATCCTTCTTTGTTCACTCATCTTTTAAACAAATAAACTGTTATCTAACATCAAACTGGCGGCAGTAAAAATCTATCCAAGATTTATATTAAAAAGGCATAAAAGGCTACCTATGCAAAGCTCTTGAACAAATGCCAGACTCCTTGGCCTCTCAGCCACTGCACATCTATTTTTATTAAACAGCCAGATTACAGGTCAGTCTGGTAAGATGCTCTTCCACACTGCTGTGGAGACAAATAATACTTGAAAGTCCAACTAGTTCTGGTCCTCAAGTCACAAAGCAGCTTCTCTGGGGATTTCTGGTTATCTTTTGGATCACTGTCCTCATCCATAAACTGACTCCAAAGTACACTATGCATATCTGTGCTCATATGGTAAAGGTTTTTCTTTTCTCCCAGGCCTTTGTCATATCCGTCACTTCTGATTTCATTCCACGCCTTGTCTATCAATATGCGTATAGTCACAATGGAACCATGCATGGCTTCATCAATCACACTCTCTCGTACTTCAACGTCAGTGATTTCAAGGCAGGAACCCAGCCAGAAGCCTCAAGTTTCGAAGAGGATGTTTCCCTTTGCAGGTAAAGCAGCCTTACCAATCACTGACTATTGTATTTAAGACTTATGGTAGGAGCAATTTTGGTAGGTGGTTCCACTAACTTTCGTGGGTTAAAATTAGAGTAAGACTGATCTCTGCCCTTGAAGGCAAAAGGTAAATTTTCCAGCTACATTTGCCCTTTCTGTAAGATCCTCACATTTTCTAAAGCTCAGTGTGCCCAAGACTTGACTCCCTAGGAAACACGCACAATATTTCTTCTTTAATCATTTGGAAACAAATATGAGAACAAAAAATAGTATCCAATAGGTATCCATGTTTTCTAGGGGCAGCCCCTATTTCTGGTCCCTGGCCCATATAAATCACTGTCCTTGTTTTGCATTCTGTGGATGCCTTCTTAAAATATTGTTAGTGTGTGTACATGTTCAGTGGAGTCGCCATTATTGAGGTTCATCCCTCTTCCTCAAGTCTCTAGAAGTCAAATCTCAATGTGGATGAATGTGGCTTGACTGAATGGATACAGTATGTTTTCCCCACAGGTGGAAAATAATTTTGGGATTGAGATTTTGATCAGAAAAACATGGAGGAAGATTGATCAGCCCCTTTCTCTTCCCCTTGCTGTTATCAAATTTAGAGCCCTCAATGGAGACATTTAAGTAAAACCAAAAGCTGTCAGGGAGGCTTCACATCTAGTTGGATTCTTAACATAGAGGGAGGCTATGAGCAATGTATTTTAGCTCAATTAAACACACAGATGCACACATTTCATTTCTGGAAAAATTTTGGGGAGAAAGTTGACCTGATACAAGTCAATGGTATTACAGTGGTGCCTCGCAAGACGAAATTAATCCGTTCCGCGAGTCTCTTCGTCTTGCGGTTTTTTCGTCTTGCGAAGCACAGCTATTAGCGGCTTAGCGGCTATTAGCAGCTTAGCGGCTATTAACGGCTTAGTGACTTAGCGGCTTAGCAGCTATTAATGGCTTAGCAGCTTTAAGAAAAAGGAAACAAACTCGCAAGAACTCGCAAGACGTTTTGTCTTGCGAAGCAAGGCCATAGGGAAATTTGTCTTGTGGAACGACTCAAAAAACGGTAAACCCTTTCGCCTAGTGAGTTTTTCGGCTTGCGAGGCATTCGTCTTGCGGGGCACCACTGTACATGGAAGCCAGAATTTCTCATTATGGGCTTCACTTGATATTAAGGTGTCTTTAACGGAATCCATAACAAATTGAAACACTCCCTAGCGAGGCATTCTTAGAATAGGTAGGGCAACATTTTTATCCACTACACTGAAATATCTGGTATTCGTTCTAAATGAACATTGCAACAGTGGCAATAATCTGTCAACAATCTGTGACATATAATTAGCCATAATTTTTTTCTTGCAGAGTACAAGGGTTATTTTTTTTTTCTGCTCAAGGCAAAATGAAAATGACACCTTACTCAGTTAAACACTCCTTTGGTATAGATCATGAGGATGAATTTATCGGACCCTAACATCAAGTTTGTCACTAAAAGCTTATCCACACGACACTAGAGCAAACCTGAGTTTGCAACCAGGTGTGCATTTGACAAATACTGCAGGCAATCCCCTCACTTTGAGAAGTACCGCTGTCTGATACAAAGATTTGTGTGTTTCATTCATAGGCTATATTTTTAAGATACAGACTTTTAACAGGGAATGTCCAGCCTTTGATTCTAAATCTCTGTCTGCAAAATGGTAATAACCATCAACAGCTGATTCCTTCTTCTTCAAAGCAAAAGCAACAATATTTTAATGCAAAGTGATTTCAACATAAAAGGTGTGTTCAGTTATATATCATTTTTGGACTGAAAGCGACAAGTGTTCGCTGGATAGATTTTTTTATTCCAAACATGGGATGAATTAGCAAATATTGACAACTTACACTCCCATTTCTGTTTTTGCTGGAATTATCAGACATCCCTCATCCGAATAAGTTACAATATTGGCCAGATCATGTTGATCAGTTTGCCAGTATAATATCAGAATAGCACACTGCCATTATGTGCACATTTACAGGTGGAAATGCAGCCGTTTGCCACCGGACAGATACTTCCATATGATGCTTTAGTCAGACAAGTGGTCCATTTCATCAGGGCTGTCACTTCCAATTGGTAGTAAGTCTTCAGGCTCCAAACTCAGCCCCATTCCCAGTTCTGTTATATGAGATCATTCTCAAGTCCAGGATGTAGGAAGGCAGCCTGCTCCAGGGAGGGCTGCACCCAGCTGAAAGCAATCATTTCTCATTTATGCTGCTATTATAAATAACTTAGTCTCATTGCTGGAAATACTTTCACACTCATTTGTGTACAGATAATTCAGAAACTCCAAAGTGCAGCACCCCAAATTACTGTGTTGTTGTTGTTTAGTCGTTTAGTCGTGTCCAACTCTTCGTGACCCCATGGACCAGAGCACGCCAGGCACTCCTGTCTTCCACTGCCTCCCGCAGTTTGGTCAGACTCATGCTGGTAGCTTCGAGAACACTATCCAACCATCTCGTCCTCTGTCGTCCCATTCTCCTTGTGCCCTCCATCTTTCCCAACATCAGGGTCCTTTCCAGGGAGTCTTCTCTTCTCATGAGGTGGCCAAAGTCTTGGAGCCTCAGCTTCACGATCTGTCCTTCCAGTGAGCACTCAGGGCTGATTTCCTTAAGAATGGAGAGGTTGGATCTTCTTGCAGTCCATGGGATTCTCAAGAGTCTCCTCCAGCACCATAATTCAAAAGCATCAATTCTTCGGCGATCAGCCTTTTGTATGGACCAGATTACTGTGCTGGGGTTCAAATTAGAGCTCAAATAACTCCTGTTTTAAAACAGCTACACTGGATGCCAGCTTATTTCTGGGCGCAGTTTAAGCTGCTCACGTTAGGGTTTAAAGCCCCAAATATCTGAAAGACTGTTTCCACCCCTATTCACCTTATTGGGGGCTTTCTTGGTCCCTTGGCCACCCTCAGAAGGGTTGGGGAAAGGTGGCTCAGGAGAGGGCTTTCTCTGTGTCAGCCCCTAAATTGTGGAACTCGTCCCGTCCAGTCTCCAGAAGCACCTAGCATCTTCATTGTTGCAGAGGCACCTCTTTGCAACAGTTAAAATATTTTGTTTTTGTGGGACTCATCTCTCCTGCTTAATTTATACTGTTCTGGTTCATTTGGAATGGCTCGTTGGTTTTATAACTGTGGTGGTTTTATCTGTTTTTGCAATTGTTGTAACACGGCCTGGGATCTTAGGGTGAAGAGAGGGTAAGATCTTTTGTAATAAATAGAATAAAAGAACTGAAATTGAACCTGGGAACTTCCGCATGTCCAACTTTTTCCTTCCTTCCATATTTTGTCTCCCACTCTCTCTCAGCCTTAAATTATCCTACTATACTAAATATAGGCCAGACCTTGTATGCTTCTCTTTTGAAACTCTCCACTGTGGGAACCTAAGTTGAACATTCTAAAACTGTGCCTTCTATACAAATAAATATATCTCTATCCTTTTGTATTCTTTTTAAGAACCAAATTGGTATATTTACGTGCCTAACGACCATTCTCCTTTGTATGCTTTCTCAGAAGTAAGTCCTACTGAGCTCAAGGGGATCACAGCTCAACAAAACAATTTATTATATTTATCTTCATAAAAAGTGTATAGTTGTTAACTATTAAGCCTATTTACTTGCTGGTAGAAAGTGAGCTCTATGGGTACTAGTCACAAAATGGCTACCATGGGGATCATGGCATAACGCAGGCATAGGCAAACTCTGCCCTCCAGATGTTTTGAGACTACAGTTCCCATCATCTCTGGTCCTGTTAGCTAGGGATGATGGGAGTTGTAGTCCCAAAACATCTGGAGGGCAGAGTTTGCCTATGCCTGGCATAACACAAAGAGGCTGCCATGTGGGAAGTGACATGACACAAAATGGTTGCTGCATCTGAAAAAAGCAGAAAAAGAGAGAGCGCCACAATGTGTTACAAGCATGCCAGCACTTCCGCCACCCATCTCCTGCCCATCAACTAAGAAAAGGCGCCTACATCTGCCACTGCTGGGCACAAACAAAAGCTCTTTGCGTCTCTCCTCTGTTCAGAACCATTCAGGGAGGACACGTCTGCAACCTGTCATCCAGTGAAATGTGGGCAGCTTTATTTATTTATTGGATTCCATTTATCAGTCACGTCACCTAAAATATCTCAAATCAAATGTGTTGCTTGATTTATCAGAGTCAACCCATGTCAGTCAAAATTGTTTGTTTTTTAAAAGTTTTTTTTAATTCAAAATTATAACAAGACATATTATCCAAAAACATATCATCCTTGTCCCCCCCCTTTTTCCTCCCTTCCCCCTCCCACACAGAACCCACGCACGCCCACCCCACCCCCTGACTTCTCTCAGTTCCAGTCTTTGGTTTCTCTAAGAATGCTGTTTTCTGCATGTTACAAAGTTGTATAGATCCTCAAACTATTTAGCTGATTATTATCAACAAAAGGTTCGTGAATGTTTATTCAAAACCAGCCAAGGAGTCCAGTTCACTTTGTTGCGTCTTCAGATACTTTGTAAAGGGTTCCCATTCATCCTTAAACATCACAGTTATCCTTGTCCCGTAGCTTATATGTCAGTTTTGCCAGTTCTGCATAGTCCATCAATTTTTCTTGCCATGATTCTTTAGTTGGGGTTTCTTCAGTCTTCCATCCTTGTGCTACCAGAACTCTCGTGGCCGTTGTCGCATACATGAAAATGTTTTTCAACTTGTTGGGCAGGTCTTTCCCTACAATCCCCAACACAAATGCCTCGTGTTTTTTAACAAATGTTAAATGGAACATTTTCTTCAATTCGTTGTATATCATTTCTCAAAAATTTGTAATTACCTTACAATCCCACCACATATGATAAAATGTTCCCTCCTTTTCCTTACACTTCCAACATATATTTGAACTAGCTTTGTACAATTCCCCTAACTGCACTGGTGTTGTGTACCATCTGTACATCATCTTCATGTAATTCTCCTTCAATAGGGAACAATCTGTAAATTTTAAGTCAGTTTTCCATAATTTAACTCAATCTTCCATCATAATGTTGTGAACTACATCTTGTGCCCATTTAATCAATTTAATCAGTCAAAATTGTTAAAGCAATCCATGACTGCAGCCCAACACATGGATTGCTGTGGTTGGTGGGTGTGAAAAAGAAATACTGAAGCATAAACGGAGAACCCAAACACTGTTGCTGGAAATGAAGAGTATGGATTGCACAACTGCTGGGGAACTTTCTAGCTGGAAAATTGAACTGATCCATGTCCTGTATAGCAGATATGGCTCCAAAATGTGCAGTTTAACACAATGGCTCCATTTTACAGGTTTAAGGATTACAGAGAACCACCATGGTCTGAAAACCAGTATGAATTTTCTAAGCAGTACTGGACTGTTTTATCTGCCCGTTTGGCCTTTGTCATTATCTTTCAGGTAAACCCTTTCTGCGTTATATTACTTCACTGCCACATGTAATGCATTGATTGCTGCCTGCAGTACTTGTTTGTCCATTGATTTTTATTCACGCTTGTTCACTAACCCTTTCAAATTCCCTTGCCCTCGTGGAACAGTCTCAGCTAAACTAGAAGAGAATTAAAACATATCGAAGTATTGGTGTCTGTAAAACATCATGATGTATTGGTGTCTGTTCAGCTAACAGTATACAGTGGTACCTCAAGTTACATACGCTTCAGGTTACAGACTCCGCTAACCCAGAAATAGTGCTCCAGGTTAAGAACTTTGCTTCAGGATGAGAACAGAAATCGTGCTCCAGTGGTACGGCAGCAGCAGGAGGCCTCATTAGCTAAAGTGGTGCTTCAGGTTAAGAACAGTCTCAGGTTAAGTACAGACCTCCGGAACGAATTAAGTACTTAACCTGAGGTACCACTGTATTGCTGATGGAGTATTGGAAGCAGCCCAGAGACAGTTATATTATTGAGCACTCTCCATGCCTGCTGTGCCTTGTCCCCGCCCAGCGTGTGAGAGCAGCGAGGGCTGGGTTAGCGCGCTCGGTCCACACTTGGGGGTATGCGTGCATGCACCCCGGCACTGGTAGACAGCACTACACCCCTGGCTATACCTCCCCAAAACAAGTGCTTTAGGGATCTTTTCAATGCTGTAAGGAACACGTCTTCCTCCTGCTTATTTAATTTATTTCTCATGCAGAACCTGGTAATGTTCCTCAGCGTGCTTGTTGACTGGATGATCCCAGACATCCCCAAGGATATCAGTGAGCAGATCAAGAAAGAAAAGAGTGTGCTGGTTGATTTCTTCTTGAAGGAAGAGCACGAGAAACTGAAACTGATAGAAAACTTTATCACGCGAGACAAGCAAAGGAGCAAGAATGAGACGAGAGGAAGGAGAATTCGAGCGGCAAGTTTCTGCCAGTTCAACCGAAGTCAGCGGGGCAGCTTAACATCCTTTAGCTCACACCACACTGATGTATGATCCCTTGAGGGCACATCTACACCACTTATAATCACTCTGTCCCCAAAGAACTGTAGTAGTGAAAGACGCTTATCTTCTTCAGCTGAATATTCTCATCATCACTCTAGCCCGGCTACAGTTCCCAAGATTTGGAGAGGAATACATGACAGCTGAGCTAGCATGATGCACATATAGGTTTGTAGTGCAAGAAATAACAGCCAGTACAAAACATATCGAATAATAATTTACCTATTGTCTGGTTAGATCTTGAGGGGGGAAGTGATTGAGTCTAGAATGGATATTGTTTCGGACAAATAGATTATACTGGTTTTCAGAAGCTTCATTTTTAAATTTCTCTGCAGTATTCTTCATCAGATGTCCTACGTGAAAACACGCTGTATATTTATGTTACAAACTCATGTAATTTTATACCAATTTGCCTGCATTGGTTCTTCTGCCCCATCCCAAATCCTGAGAATTATAGTTTGGTGAGAGTTCTAATACCTCTCTTAGAAATCCCTACTTCCTTCACAGAACTACCTTAAGAGTACTCCAGCCCATATTGATGGGCCTCGTTTTGAGTGGCTGGACTGAAAGTTGCAGAACCGTAAAAACAAAATATTTACAGAGCACTTTGACATTTAGTAATGTTTCTCTCTCATTAACAGCACAGTCCTGTACCTACAAACTCAGAAGTAAGTCACATAGAGTTTAGCAGGGCTTACCCTCAGGTAAGTGAGTATAGGATTGCAATCTAAAAGTACGAAAAGGCCAAGAGAGACCACAGCATGCATATCTGATAGGAAGTGAGAATAACACTTTGCTTAGCACCTGATTTCCTCTTCTTTCGAATCCACCATCACATTTTGTATCAGTTTCCACATACAGAAGTACATGTGCCTAGCACCATTCATGAAGTGTATCCACAAGAACCCCCCCCCCCCAAAAAAAAAATTCCTGCATTGCATGGCAGGGGGGTTGGAAGACCCTCACGGTCCCTTCCAACTCTACAATTCTATGATTTTAAGAGTAAATTATACTTTTTCAACCTAGGCAACCTACTTGTGATTTAGACAGTACCAAGCTTGTGTTCTTGTCCCATTGCTCAGTCCCATCTGATGAGCAAGTGGGACATAAATGATGGCGTACAGCTGGGCAGGGGGCAGGAGACATAATGAGGAAGGTGGTGCAACAGTGGCAACCTGTCCTTTGGTACCAGCACCATTTAGAGTATAGGTAGGTTGTCTAGGTTGTGAGCAGCAACCATTTCCCTCTCTGCTACCTTGTCTCCTTCTTGCCCCCTTTTGTTCTCTTCCCCATTGTCAACCTGCTCCATCGGTGCAGAGACCTGTCTGTTTTTGCTTTGGAAACTATGTAAAGCATCATGTACACTGATGTTATGAATAAAAATAAAAATAGTAGTTTAAATCATGGATTTTGCTGCACACTCACACAAACAACAGGGGAAAGCCCAATCCTGCTCTTCCTAAATAGTGATCTGCACATTTGGAAATTCAGACTGAGTACAAGAATCCATGAAACATCACTTTAACTAGCTTTAATGGGGGAAATGTCCATTTTAGAATACTGAAGTTATCATTGAAGTTACGGTGCTGTAAATGGCTGGCTGATACAAGCATATCGATAAGTGATAACCTGTAGCTTCATCTTCAGATGAAGCACAGCATTTTTGTTCACTGATATCCCTAAGAGGGATTTAATGTAATTTTATGCATTAACTTAGTACTTGATCACACTTATTACTTGCTGCTGTACAGTGACAGTAAATCAAGATGTTCCTATGTAAAATTCAGAAAGTTACCACTTAGGCATGCCATCTAAATGTATTTAAAGAATATTGTTATGAGGGGATTTTGGGATTTTTTGCCCCTCTTATTCCTTGATCAACTTTCTATTAGTTAAAAAGACAAATGGCCAGAGTGGAGATTTGAGAAGCTGGATGCAAAAGCGGCAGGCTGAGAAGTCAGAGAAAGAGATTCTCCTGGAATCTAAGGCTGCAGCTACAAGAGAAGACATCCTTGAGTGTTGATGCTTTGAACCCCTCCATCATAGGCTCAGGTTGTACATATGTGTAAATAAACCATACATCATAAAGACACCACAGTCTCCGCTGTCCCTCATTCCCAAAGGAAACACAAACCCGAGTAAGTTCCTGAAACTCCTGGAATCTTACACTACTAAGAGATAGTGATGGTGGGATGCAACAATAATTTTATTTCTATCAAGATTGGCCTTACACCAGGGGGCAAAAAGTTAAAGCACCCCCCTGTGGTGAGCCTCACTCCATAGACCCTATAACCACCACAGGTTATCTTATGGGTTTTTGTGTGAGGTAAAACTTTGGTACTTGGAGACTTCAGATAGAAGTTGAGTAAATAACAGTGGTTTATTATATAGAAGAAAGGTGTTAAAGCAAATGAAGTGTCAGGAGATAAAGTTCTTTCAGGAAACAGTTATAATTATAGTAAATCAAGCGGATGTTACAGGCTTCTAGACTAGTTGGTTAAGTGTTCAGCTTGTTTCTAGTTTCAGTTTCTTAAAACTTCATTGCATAGGTGTTAGAGCTTAACACTTTGGTTCTCAGACAAGGTGGGACTTTCTGTCAGTTTCCCAACCTCTTAACAATCCCACTCCTGCAGTATTTCCAAATAGTATAACAGACCCAGGGGATCACCACCCCCTCCTAAATTGGTTTGGGAGTCTTCTCTTTTTGGAAAATCTCTCCCCTCTTGACTGGAATGAGACCTGAGGAGACTTTATCCTCACAGCTTCCACAGCTCAGACTCAGCCCTCCAGAAAACTCCTGTCTGAATACTTTCACAAGACACTAAACACTGTCTTGCTATCTAAGCTCAGAGACTCCTTTCTCTGGCTGTAGATATTTTCCTCAGAGTGGATGTTATACACACAGATCAGATCCAATTCTCCAACTCTCCCTCCAGCTATTTCCCTTAACCTATATGCCAAGCTATCAGAACCCTCCCTCAGAAATGGCTCCTTTCCCTTTCCCTCCAAAAACTGCAGGCTCCACCCCCTCTGTCTGTCTGTCTTGGTAACCAATCAGAAAGAGGCTCTGGCCTTCTGGTGGAATTTCGAAGCACTATATCACCACATTCTGGACTGGCTCAGCTGTCCATCACAGCCCCATGCCTCCCCATGCCAGGGTCTCGACTCCAATTTTGGGCCCTTGGCCAGTTATTTATGAAGGCAAATCCTGCTCTTAAGAGGGCAAACCACATGGTGCAAATCTTGTGCACAATGCTCCATGATATGCACACATGGGGGCACCCAGAATTACTTAGCATGGAATGTCTTGGATGGTTGTGTTCTCGTTTATTCATAGATCATTCAGAGCACCTCAAGGAGAAACTTCTCCAATGTTTAATGCATTTTCATTGTATATAGCCTCCATTGTTCCACAGAATCTGAGAAAGTTGAGCCACTGGGGGGAGGAGAGAGAGAACGAGCAGGTGGCTGTGGTTAAATTGCATCTAGAATTTCATCCTTTTTCTGTGAAAGTTAATGTATGTTAGTCTGCTGGACAGTCTCTGGAGTCTTGCATAGTTCCCCACCCCTCCACCCCATCCCCAAGCTCCAGCAAGGCTGGGAAAAGTAAAGGCTGGCTTGCTGGGTTATCAAAGCCTTGACTGACAGCTTCCCTGTCTGCATATGTGATACACTATTTTTATCTTGATCCTGAAAGCTCAGTTTAATAGAAACTTGGCAGGTTGGTTCTGAGCGCTGGTTCGGTCCCCAAGGATTAACATTCCCACAGAAACCTTTGACTTCTCTTCCCATCCCCCAGGTTGCAAATGAAAGCCTAAATGCCTATAACTGGAGATCTGCCGATTGCCCAACTCCCCGTTCCATTGTTGAACTCACCATTTTCTCACAGTGCAGTCCTTCCTTATCAGCCTGAAACTTGTAAGGCTACCCGTAAAGTGACTGCCATTGTACTTTCACCTCTCTGAAGGTTCCCTTCCCTCTCTCTTTCTCCAGCACGGCCGCCCAAAACAGCTTTATTCAATAGAAACCTAAAAGCATATGGAAATAGAAAGTAAACCCAAACAATAAACAGTACCCAATCCATTAAAAATGATGAAAAAATGTTCCTGGGGTACGATGGAAAATGATGGAAAGGCCACAGCCAACAGGATTGTGCAAAGCTAATACTGAAATCAGTGGGTTCAAGTACACATTCATACGCAGTGTGAAATATGAGGAACTGCCTCTATGACAAAAATGCTTTTCAAAACCAAATAGGAAAAGGGCTTCGTTCATCTTCTAGAACCAGAAAGAGATGCAGTCACATGAGTTCCTCTGGTGCCACATGAAGAAAAAGAAGAGTTTTGTGTGTGGGAAGCGAGGCAGAGAGAATGCAGAGGGGAAAATAAACTAAGAGAAAATTACTAAAGTTAGGCATTTCTATTGCACTTTGAACTGCAGCTTAAGAGAAGCTGAGCCTTAGTGCATTTTGTTCAGGTTTTGCTGTAATTAAGGTTAATTCTTGGAGACAGGAAATGCCAGTGTGACGTAGAGGAACATATGGAAGATTTAATACACTGGTCTCCCATCACATCTGCAGCAGCACCAAGTATGAAAACATTTTTTTGCTCATGGGTCTTTTTCACCTTTGAGGCTGGCTGCTATCATATGCACACAATTCATACTGTTCCTGCTGCTACTACTACCCCCCGACCTTATACTATCCTGTCTCGTACTGAGGGTGGTGTATATGGTGCCTTCCTTTGCTTATCTTCACAACAGACATGTGAGACACATCAGACTGAGAGTTACTAGCCAGCCATGACCCAGTTAGCTTCACAGTTGAGTGGGGACTTTGAACTTGGCTAGTTCAGGCTTGCTGCCCCTTCAGCTTAGTCAGAAAGTTGCTTCTTCCTGTCAGGGGCTCTGGTAACCTCTGACTGCAAACTGACAGCTGTGTGAGCTACCTAAGGCTTGTCAGGCCCGGTCTGAAAGGAAAGGGAATGTGTTCCCTAAGGTGTCCAGTACCAGCAAACAATATATCACTTTTGACATTTTTTTAAGCAAAAAGTATTCATTCAGAAACAGGGCAGTTCCAATCCAGGATAAAGGAGAAAGACCTTCCATTTTTTACTTTCAAACTGAACACGCGAAGAGGGCTTTAGTAACACAACCAAACCAACAGCTGGTTCTGAGCTATGACTCATATTGTGTCTTAGTTCATGGTCATTATCTAGTTCATGGCTTATGGTAGTGAACCATACTGTTTTCCTACAACATGCTTGCACTTGTGTCAGCCAAGTCAACCTCAATCTTGTTGGCTTCTCAGGAGTTCACCCAGCCTCCTTTTTTGCTTACAAAGGGATTGCAAAAGCAGGGGAGAGGTTAGGAATCAGACAGCCCACAATTCGGGCCAGGAGGCCCAAGCTGTACCTTGCATGATATACCTTGCATGTTCAGTCTCCAGCTTAAAGGATATGAGGCAACCAAGCCGGAAAAGACCTCTGTGAAAGCCTTTGCTGGCTCATACATTGTGTAAGTGTGTCCCACAGTAAGTGCCTAATAACAGAATGTGCGATCATAATAATAGAATACTTGCTTTTTAGATACATATTATATGAGGAAAAATAAGTCCCATATGTTTACATGACTTCCTTTTTATGATACAGTACTTTCTTTTATCCTTAATGGAACACGATTCCATTAATAGAGTGCCTTGTGGGAATTTTCTGCTTCAGTTACATGGCTTCATAAAACAGTCTTCTTCTTCTTAATAATAATAAACAATTTATAGTTTAAAAGCCTGATTTTATTCCAATCTCAGCTCAAGTGTACATTTTTCATAGGAGTATTTCATAGTGTATTGTATAAAGTGTTTTTTTTTTAGTAGGACATGCATTTGCTTTCCCCTTAGTCAGTGAGGTTACTTTCCATATGGGCTAAGGTGCGTATAAAAAAAGGATGCACACACACACAAAGACACACACACACCAGTCAGTGGTGTAGATGCTCAAAGAGAGATTGGGCAGAAAGGTCTCTTGTGCAAGCCTACCGAAATGAATAGGCACCGTGCAAGACCATAGTCCTTGAAATAAGAACATGCTAGACCTTATGTGGTTCTTGGATAGTTTAATAATGAATAAGCATTGGTGCTTTGTTTTTTTGTTTGTTTTTTACTACCCATGTTCTTTTCATATTATTGGTTTAACTGTTCTGGGAACAGTTTGTTTAAAAATAATGAACTATGTCAACATTCTGCGGGAAATGAGGCCATAAGGAGAAACAGTCTTTCTTCTTCCTAAGTATCCTTCTCTACCATGCCAGCATTGTATTCACATTCAGAGTTCTTATTTTTAATTCATAGGAAAACTTACGACATCCATAACCAAGAAGCAAACAATGTGTAAGAGAGTGACTGTGATAAGATCCATCCATGGACATCTGTTGTCTTATATGGCAGGGAGAAATTACGTATGGAAGTCATGCAATAGACTCCTGGCCATGGTGAATTTCCAGAAGCTCTGCAGAATTTCTGACCCAGCACAGCTCCTCAGATGGTGCCACTGTTCAACTCCATTTCTGACGATTTGTGGGGCAGACTCTCCCAAGTGTTCCTATTCAGTTCATGTCCAGAGACCTCACTGCTCAAGGCTGTCACTTTCCCAACCCCCCTATTTGTAGCTTAAGGCCTCAGTTGCAGCAACTGACTTCAGACACCTTGGGCTGGAGAACAGACCACCTTCCAGTTAGATTTGGATAGAGCACTCAGTGACCTACTCTGCATGTGGACTGACTTTCCATGTGAATTTGAAGCAACGTCGTCAAAATTGCAGCCCTTCTCTTTGATTGCCCAGAAGGTGGCGTTTTGTTTCATCATGGCAAATAGAAACATAATAATCACGGCTATGCAAATCCTGAAACCGCACGCACAAAGCCACAACCTTACCTTATAATTAATGGAGCAGCCAGATTGATCCTGTTACGGAATATTGTGTGACACTTCAGTCAGCTTTTTGCCCAGGCAGAAACCTGAGTGAGGAATTGAGGGGTCAGGGAGGTGGGGGGGGGGCATAAAAGGATTTCAGTGACACTAGTAAAATCCCTCTACAGGGTTTTACACATTCTTTGCATTCCACCAGATACCAAGATGCACAAGAATAAGATTCAATAGTGTGATAACATTTCTTTTTAAAAAACAACAAAACTTCACAACGTTCCTCACAACATTGTGTCCTCAGCCGTGGTCTGTAATCGACACTTTTGGTACAGAACATAACTGACGATGCAGACAAGTGCATCTCAATGGCCCTTATTATTATTATTATTTTAATGCATAAATAAAGCCATTACACCTTTAATCTTGTACACCTTTGAGACTCTGTCTCTCCCTGTTACTGGTGCTTTCCCTCCTTCTCTTTTTTCCGCTGGAATCCACCAAAAGCAAACTGTGAGGCAAGGCTGGAGATTCCCCGCTCAGGTGAAACTTCTGAGGGCTTGCCAAAAGTAGAATGGGTTTCATTGTAGCAGCAATAACAGCAAGTGGCTTAAACATGTTTCTGCTGAAGGCAACACATGTTTTTATAAGCAGAGGCTGCAGAGGATTTAAATACCTGAATTCTCTTTTCAGTGCATACTTGCCATCCTCCCAGGAGAGCTTCACCTATTCCTCATGCCGTCATCAGGCAGGAGTAAGCTGCAGATGTGAAGCCCAGTGAGATGAGAGGCCCAGACGAAAAAACCTGTTCGTACATGTAGCCCACAAACATCCACTGCCACTGGCTGCTACTGCATTTTATTTCAGAAGAATTTAACCATTTTTGCAGGAAAAGCAAAATAGAGTGGAAGGGAGGGGAGTGAGCAAAACAAGGGAAGACTTTTCATTAAAAAATTTTTTTACGAAGGTCCTGATTTTCCAAGTTTGAATTATGGCCATTTATTTTTAAGCCATAAGTGTTACTCAAACAATTAACAAACACCTTTTCCATAATATTCAACTGGTGATCTGTTTTGATTTTTGTGTGGTTTTTATTGCATTATAATTGTTGTAAATGGCTTTGATATTTTATATGAAATTGCAGTACCCAAATATTTTTTAGTAACATGGACACATGATAAAAAGTTAGCATATCAATAATGGTTACTACCTTCTTTATTTGACAGAGGCCCTATGCGCAGGCAGAAATTCAAATGATGCACATTTTCATAGCAGAGGAAAGCAGTAGCTGTTGAATTTCTCTCCCTTGGTCAGCTTCTATCAGTTAAAATATATATATATTTGACAAATTTTTCTATGTTAAAAATGTCATTTTCATTTTCTATGTTAAAAACCCAACTACCTTTAGGAATCAGTCTTACATATACAAACCATGATGATCTCTTGCATTATTAGAGGTGTTTTTAAATTTTAATTTTCTTTTAAGTCACAGAGTCACATTCCTCAAGTATGTAGAAGGCATCCCCTTATTTTGGGGTGGTCTCATTTGAGTGTTCAAACCCAGAGACCTCCCCCCTAAATAAATTCAGACAAGACTCAAATTTTAGTTTTGGTTTTTGGCAGAATTTAGGCCACAACTTTATAACTTTATATCAATAAGATTACAGAAGGTGCATGGTTACATAGGCTCTGGTTTGACTAGCTCCCTGCACCCTTGCTGACCCAGAGCTCTATCATAGGTCAGCCAAGGGTGAACACCTGGGTAGCCGAAAAGCCGGGAACAGACTATGTTCACCACCCAAATGTCCCCCTGGACTCAGGCACGGGCACAAGCCCCTCTCAGGGGTTGAACAAACCAATGAGTCCCTGGATTCCTTTAACAAAATACCCTTCACATAGGGATGGCAAGAGCGTTCTCCCATCCCTATCACCTTGAACCAGTGCCTATCCACAACCTTACAAGTTGTAACGATTTGCTACGTGGCAGGCAAAACCCAAATGGCAACAGCCAGTCAGCCAAGTGGGGAAATTCCTGCCATGCCCCTGTCCCAACGACAGATGACACACGACGGCATAGCAAGGTCAATCACACAATGCCCTAAAATTAGGGAGAGGTGGGCAGGTGTTCCGATGCACACACTGAAAGAAGCAGCTCTGGGTCACGTGCACAGGTATATATAGGTCCCTTGATCCGTTTAGACCTGCACCCCATTGGCCAGATTGAACCCAACATCAAGGGACCTAAAATCGGGTGTTGTAGCTGTCCAATATACCCACGCACAACACAGGAGGCCAGTCGCCAGGTCTCACCGCAACATGTGCCCTCTTTAGGGAGACACAATTTCACTTACAAACTAGTTCATCAGTTGAATATTTGTAACAATGACTATCTGCTAAATGCTCAGCCTCGTTCTTTGTGGCATCTTGCATTGCATCTTTGGTTGTCTCTGGAGCTGAAGGAGGGGAGGACAGTGACTGAAGAAAGAGCTGTGAGTGCAGGGGGGCCGCTTTCCCCCATTCTTTGGGCCCCCGGGGAAACCCAACATATCTGCTGCACCTGGAACAGGGTGTGGAGAGTGAAGCTGAATGGGACACAGCTGTGGGCAGCCTGAGGATGGACCATCCACCTGCACATAAAAAACAGGTCTAGAGGGAGAGACTAGAGTGACGTCCGCTGTTTAGAGAGACTCTTCTCACTGTGAGCTGAGAGTTTGTTTGGACTCTGGGTGAGAACCTATAAACTCAGAAGAGTTGGTGGAAGAAGATTGGAAGAAATTTAAGGCTTATTTACAAAAATATAGCAAAATTGAGGAAGTTTAGAAGGAGTCTGGAAAGAAACTATGTGACTTTTGTATAAATACTATAAAGGGCTTAAGTTAAATAGATTGTCGAAGGAAATGAGGGAAAGTAAAATTATACTATGTTAAGATAAATCATTGGTTAACAATTTAGGAAAGATGGAAAGGATTTGCTGAAATAATTAATCGAAGCAGAATACAAAAAAGGGAGGCGGGAGGAGGTCAAAGAAACAAGCCAATGAAGTTAAGTTAATAAGGTTTATTCTATTTTTCTGTATTTTCTTTTTTGCTGTTTGCTTGTTTTTGTTTTTCTTGATATTTTTGTTGTTGTTTCTTCTTTTTTCTTCTTTGTTGTATTTTTAAACTCTAATAAATATTATTTTTTTAAAAAAGAGAACCTATAAACTCAGATGAAAGTTATGTCAGAAGGGAAATGAACTGATATTGATAACTTTGTATTCATGTAACATTTTTATATGTAACTGTGTATTGTTGTAATATTTTTGTTTTGTCAGTTGTTGCTTCAGTTTTCCATACACCGCTTTTAGAGATATTTTTTAATATATTAAACAGAATAGAAATCAAATAACCCATCAATCAATTAGTTGCCATCCTTGTATCGCTCTTGTATTGCCATATGCTTGGAAAGATTTGCACTACAATCGTAAATCAATTTTAGAAAAGTTTTTTTATGGTGTTCCTGAAAGAGTTAAAGAAATGATCGTTTTAGGAGAGGATTCTGTGTCACTCAGCCACAATTTCCATGACTCCTTGGCAATTAAATTGTTTTAAGGCTGCAGTGCAGATGTGAGTCAAAGCATCAGCTGACCATCCCTTGATTAATGGTGTGTGTTGTGGAAGTCAGATGGCAATTACAATCATCATCAAAGTATAATTTTAAAAGAATTAATAGTACATCTGCAGGGTATTAGCATAATGAACAGTCAGAGATCATATCCTCCAGTTTGGAAATTTACTATATTCGTGCCTTACTGTCATGGGCTCGGTCCAAATGGAAAGCAGCTTACAACAACCCTTCGGTGTAGTCTGATAATGTCCTGGGCCTGTTGTTCTTCAACATCTTTATAAACAACCTGGATGAGGGAACTGAGGGGATGCCACCAAACTGGGAAGGGTAGCTAATGCCCCAGAAGACAGAACTGGGGTTCGAAATGACCTTCACAGATCGGAGAACTGGGCCCAAGCTAAAAAATGAATTTCTCTAGGGACAAATATACTTCTACAGTTATGCAGGAATAATCAACTGCACTAATATATGACTGGAGAGACCTGACTTACCAGTAGTACATGTGGAAAAGATCTAGGGGTCTTAGTAGACCACAAGCTGAACATGAGTCAACAGTGTGATACAGCAGCAAACAAGCTACAGTGGTACCTCGGGTTACATACGCTTCAGGTTACATACGCTTCAGGTTACAGACTCCGCTAACCCAGAAATAGTGCTTCAGGTTAAGAACGTTGCTTCAGGATAAGAATAGAAATCGTGCTCCGGCGGCACGGTGGCAGCAGCAGCAGGAGGCCCCATTAGCTAAAGTGGTGCTTCAGGTTAAGAACAGTTTCAGGTTAAGAACGGACCTCCGGAACGAATTAAGTACTTAACCCAAGGTACCACTGTAATGCTATTCTAGGCTACATCAGCAGAAGTCTAGTGTCCCGATTAAGGGAAGTAATAGTCTCACTCTGTTTTGTCTTGGTCAGACCACACCTGGAATACTGTGACCAATTCTGGGCACCACAATTTAAGAAGGATATCGACAAGCTGGAATGTGTGCAGAGGAAGGCAACCAGGATGATCAAGGGTCTGGAAAGCCTTATGAGGAACAGTTGAGGAAGCTGGGTATGATTAGCCTGGAAAAGAGGAGACTGAGAGGAAGAGGAGATGATGATGATGATGATGATGATGATGATGACAATGATGATAAATTTATTTGCTGCCCCACTGACTGGGTTACCCCAGCCATTCTGGCGGCTTCCACACTGATAAGATGTTGTTGTTGTTTAGTCGTTTAGTCGTGTCCGACTCTTTGTGACCCCATGGACCAGAGCACGCCAGGCACTCCTGTCTTCCACTGCCTCCCACAGTTTGGTCAAACTCATGCTGGTAGCTTCAAGAACACTGTCCAACCATCTCGTCCTCTGTCGTCCCCTTCTCCTTGCGCCCTCCATCTTTCCCAACATCAGGGTCTTTTCCAGGGAGTCTTCTCTTCTCATGAGGAGGCCAAGGTACTGGAGCCTCAGCTTCAGGATCTGTCCTTCCAGTGAGCACTCAGGGCTGATTAAGATAGCTCTGATAAGATAGCCACCATCAAATATCTCAAGGGCAAGATGGAGCAAGATTGTTTTCTCTTGCTCTGGAGGGTAGGACTTGGACCAATGGCTTCAAGTTACAATAAAGGAGATTCCAACTAAACATCAGGAAGAACTTTCTGACAGTAAGAGTTCGACAGTGGAATGGATGCATTTCTTCTGCCTGAAATACAAGCTTGTGGTTTCTTCTTGGAAGGAAAGATTTCCGATGAACATTTTGATGAGACAGGCTTTGTATTCACCCTAACAATGGGACATAAACTACACAAGCACCATAAGGAATGAATTGGAATATGAATTCCTAGAAGCACTGGGTAACTTGCCATGAAGGCATTGCGGAAAATGCATAAAGAGAAGAAGGTGATGTGAGAAGACAGCCGTGTGCATAATCTTCAGCAGTCATGCAAGGACCACCTGGGAGAGCCCATCTCCTTTGGTGAACCTCTTCTTACAAATGGAGTGAAAAAATCCAAACACAACCATCCTTGCGGAAAAGGGATTTTGCAGAAACAAATACAGTGGTACCTCGGGTTAAGAACTTAATTCATTCTGGAGGTCTGTTCTTAACCTGAAACTGTTCTTCACCTGAAGCACCACTTTAGCTAATGGGGCCTCCCGCTGCTGCCGCGCTGCCGCTGCCGTGCGATTTCTATTCTCATCCTGAAGCAAAGTTCTTAACCTGAGGTACTATTTCTGGGTTAGCAGAGTCTATAACCTGAAGCGTCTTTAACCCGAGGTACCACTGTATTAGACCCAAACCTCCTTGCCAAGACTGTTGAGTCCTGGGCTTTTTTAGTCATTTCCATAGTCCACCTCCCCCGCTTGTGGGCCAATTAGCACCCAATGGAGACAGCTGAGTAAACTGGTATTTTTTTTGGGGGGGGGCATTTCTGGACCTCCCCAGTGGTATGATTTATTAGGGGATCTTTAGTTTTGCTTCCAGAGCAATGTTGACATATCTACCTGGGCAAGGGAAGAGTTGAGGCTGTTTCTTCATGCCCATCCCTGTACATTTTTGAGCACTACATCACTGTCGTAGATAGGGGGGGCAGGGGGCTAGCTGGGTTTTTTGCCCCAGGTGAAGCCTCCAGAGGGGCGCTATTGACCCAGGTCAAATAAAGCCCTGTTTTGTCCCTGCATAAAGGAGGAGGAGGAGTTTGGATTTGATATCCCGCTTTATCACTACCCTAAGGAGTCTCAAAGCGGCTAACATTCTCCTTTTCCCTTCCTCCCCCACAACAAACACTCTGTGAGGTGAGAGACTTCAGAGAAGTGTGACTGGCCCAAGGTCACCCAGCAGCTGCATGTAGAGGAGCGGAGACGCGAACCCGGTTCCCCAGATTACGAGAATACCGCTCTTAACCGCTACACCACACTGGCTCCCAAATCTCAGGCCTTCCTCTGGTCTGAACCTTCTTCCTCTTATTCCAGGTTTATGGCATTCAGCAGATTAGGATCCATAGCTGAAACTGTGTGTGGTGGCTGAGGGGGAAAAGCCGAATTCCATGCTAGGGATCATAAAAGAGGATTAGACAAATGCATGGAGAAGAGGGATAGAAATGGCTGGTAGCATCAGAACCAACTCCTAGAGGCCCAGGTCCCTTCACCCCCCACAATAAAATATTGGGGGGGACCGGGACCTTGCTGCCTTTCATTCTCCTCCACCTTTGGGTTTTGTTTTCCAACAAGTCATGCAAATGAACTTGTAAAAGGGTTGCTGGATGACAAGAGAGCTGGGATTGGGCAAAAGCCTCTGGCATCGTTTCTTACGGCCCTTGCAACTGGAGGAAAGAGAGAATGCAAACTGCTTACTCTGTGGGCAGGTTCACTGCGCTCTGCTAGGAAAAGAGAGGAAGCAGCTTCCAGTTGCTTAGCATTTTTAAAAAATTAAACTAATTCAGATAACTTGGAGGGTAAAGCTCCCCACCTATGAATCATCATTAATTTGCCGTTTACCCCAAGGTCCCTGGGTGCAATATGACAATTAAAACACAATATTTAAAAGCAATTTAAAAGAACGTACTGTCACAGAAATAAGGTGGGTCCTAAAAATATGCCCAAGCAGGCAAATGCATAATTTTGCAGCCAGCCCTCGTTGATTTTGTGGGAGGCGGGGCGGAAGAGGCAACCAGGTGCCTAGAAACTTCGGGAGAGTTGAGTTCAAGTCCCTTTTTAGCGTTAAGAATTCAGAGTAGCCCTAGACCAGTCGCTGTTTCTGAGACCTGCCAGCCTCACAGAGCTGTTTTGTGTATAAAAAGTGGTGTGAGGAAGGAGTAACTGTTTCACCAACACGAGGTACCTCTGTTGCTAGGATTGGGGGCAGGAGCTTATCTGTCCGTCCGTCCGTCCCCCCCCCCCAATAATATTTTGTTCACATTGGTGCACTGGCTACCCAAAATGTGTACTAAAAAGAGTGTCTATGTTCAGGAAACTGCATACATATTTTTGTTGTGTGTTTAAAGAACAACAATCAAATACTTTGTAGAATGGGGTGGACTTTTAATATTGGAGAAACGGAGAAAAACCAAAACTGACAGATTTGTCTACTTTTACCTATATTGTGAGAACTTTTTGTTCAATTTAGTATTGTTTTAAAAATCACTTCTTTGAATTTATAGCATAACAGTGCAATATTCAAATATTGGCCAATGAAGAGCTCCTCCGTCTTACCCAGATTTATATGAATATCATTGTGGGCAAAATTGCCATAACTTTTTTTTTAAAGGAGCATCCCACCTGATCCGAGATAGCTGGCCATCCACATTCCAGACAGTTCACGGCGCAGGGCTCAGTTACAGGAAGTATGTCTGAAACCTAATGTAGCTTGTCCCCCACAACGCCTGTGGGAGAACAAAGTATGTTGGCCAACTTGATGCACATAGAGACCTATAAGCTCAGCTTACCAGCCAGGCTAGAGACCGTGTGCCTGTTGTTTCTTTGTAAGTGCCTTATCTTGTGCTAGGTAAAGGGACCCCTGACCATTAGGTCCAGTCGTGACTGACTCTGGGGTTGCGGCGCTCATCTCACTTTATTGGCCGAGGGAGCCAGTGTACAGTTTCCGGGTCATGTGGCCAGCAGGACTAAGCCGCTTCTGGCAAACCAGAGCAGCGCACGGAAACGCCGTTTACCTTCTTGCCGGAGCGGTACCTATTTATCTATAGCACTTTGACGTGCTTTCAAACTGTTAGGTTGGCAGGAGATGGGACCGAGCAATGGGAGCTCACCCCGTTGCGGGGATTCGAACCGCCGACCTTCTGATCAGCAAGTCCTAGGCTCTGTGGTTTAACCCACAGCGCCACCCTAGGAGCAGCTTTACTCCCAAGGTTGTAAACACATTCCGAAGTGTCTACATATGAAAGGAGATGTGCCTTGCTATTCTGAGATGTACCTTCATGTGTTCTAACCCCCTCAGGTAGAAAGGAATGGAAAGAGATCACGTGCAGTGGATGCTGCTTAGAGAGAGAGTTCTTTGTTTCCTTCTTCAATGAATAGGTAATGAAGGAAAGACCATACATGGTATAGTTAGTATTGTGTTGTAACTTTAGATTGGAGGATGTTTATGCATATGTATTGCTTTAATAGACAACAGCTATGTATATAAGGTTCTGGAGGAGACTCTTGAGAGTCCCATGGACTGCAAGAAGATCCAACCTATCCATTCTGAAGGAAATCAGCCCTGAGTGCTCACTGGAAGGACAGATCGTGAAGCTGAGGCTCCAAGACTTTGGCCACCTCATGAGAAGAGAAGACTCCCTGGAAAAGACCCTGATGTTGGGAAAGATGGAGGGCACAAGGAGAAGGGGATGACAGAGGACGAGATGGTTGGACAGTGTTCTTGAAGCTACCAGCATGAGTTTGACCCAACTGTGGGAGGCAGTGGAAGACAGAAGTGCCTGGCGTGCTCTGGTCCATGGGGTCATGAAGAGTTGGACACGACTAAACAACAACAAATGTATATAAGGAGGCCCCACCCTTTCAGTGCTTTGCTCAGCTTTTGGAGAGTGATCACATTGAGCCTTTATTGCTAGCAATAAACACCCTTTTGTTATTCCTCAACGCTGCTGGAGTTTTTCCTTTCAGCCCAGACGTTTATTTTGCTACAAACTTTGTTACTTTCTGATGGCCCCATGCACCCCTTACAAGATAAGCAGCTCCTTTGTTCATAATTAAAAATAAGTCATGCAATAACAGGAGCTGAGCTGAGATTTTTGTTGTTCTTTAAGAAAATGCAGAAACGGCATATATTCAGATGCACGATAGAGAGTGGTATGTTCCTGTTGCCATGTGCTCGGTCCCAGCTCCTGCCAACCTAGCAGTTCGAAAGCATGTCAAAGTGCAAGTAGATAAATAGGTACCTCTCCGGCGGGAAGGTAAACAGCATTTCCGTGCGCTGCTCTGGTTCGCCAGAAGCAGCTTAGTCATGCTGGCCACATCACCCAGAAGCTGTACGCCGGCTCCCTCAGCCAACCACCAGCCTACCTGCATCTCAGACTATTAGATGGTATGGAGCTGGTCAACAAATGGACCATCTCTGAAGGCAGAGAAGAGTTTTATTTATTTATTTAAAATAGGTACAAGACTTCTGCAGACTAAAACTAGATTGCACGGTGTTATGTACTGAAGTTCTCACCCTGGGCCAGCAGGGGGATACTGTAGATAGTTATGCAAATGAAGGATCGAAAGTGACGTTCAGTGATTGGATAGTTTTAGAAAGTTGCTACAGTTACGTTGTTCTGGAGCTCTATATAAGCAGGCTGACTGAGCTCTTCAGTTCAGTTCTGTTCCAGCTTACATATAAATAGCTGCTTTGGAAGAATCGCTGTGTCGTCTGATTTGTTCACCCACAACTTAACACACAGTATATATATTTTTAAGCTGAAAAAAACAAGGATTTCCTCCCCTCACCCGCAACTTTTGCAGCCATTTGGAAGAAGTCTGGGGTGCCATGACTTATAAGGCAGGGTGGAGGGAAAGGGGTCCTGTTGTGAGGCAACCACACGCAGCAGCTCTGTTGACAACAAGCTAAGGTTTTAAAAGAAAGAAAAAGTTTGGGTGGGGGTGGGAGTTGCTGCCCGTATCACTTATGGTCAAAGCCTTCATCTCTCCACATCTGTAAGAGGGATTTATGACGCCTTTCACTAACCCAATATTTGAGATGAATTTTCTCATTGGAGAAATGCTGGCTGAATTCTACAGAAGGTCCATATGAATCTGTCTGTCTTTCTGTTCAATGCAGAAACCAAGCCGGAGCGCGCAATAATATATTTTCTAAAAGCAGTGTTCTAACTGATGACAGTTTCTCCAGGCTCTGGGAGATTTCCACTGAGGCTAACCTGGTAAGTTTCGGGAGGTACATTTCCCTGGGCTTCTCTGAAGGAGCAGCAGAGAGAAAGGAAATCTTTTGTTTACCTATTATTTTAAAGGGAGACGGAATACCACACACTCCCTAGGCACCTGGCAGTCTGTAAAATAGGCAGCCGCATACCTCATTCATTCCTTCATTTATTTATCCATTCATTCATTGTTAACAGTATTTAGCAGAGCAACCGAGAAATAATCCAGTGACAGAAATTAACCTAAATATACAAACAAGCACCTCTGCCTGCACCTTGGATGATCAGAGGCAGTGGTGGGGAGTCTACAGTGAGGGGGGGGGGAAAGTATTTGATTCCCTGCTAAATTTGCCGGTTTGCCCTCTGACGAAGAAATGACCAGTCCATAATTTTAATGGTAGGTTTATTGTAGCTGTGAGAGACAGAATAACAGCAGGAAAAACCCCCAAAACCCAGAAGACAAAAGTCAGAGATTGATGTCCATTATAATGAGTGATAGGGGCTGGTTGATGGTTGATAGGGGATCAAATACTTATTTCACTCCTTATAATGTACATCAATCTCTGACTTTTGTCTTCTGGGTTTCTGGGGGGGGGGGTTTCCTGTTGTTATTCTGTCTCTCACAGCCACCATTAAAATTATGGACTGGTCATTTCTTCGTCAGAGGGCAAACCGGCAAATTTAGCAGGGGGTCAAATACTTTTTCCCCCCCCCTCACTGTAAGTGAGCCTCCTGGCTCAACTAGACTGTCCCCCCCTCCTCCTGTCACAGTCTGGGATGATGTTGACAGTTTTAAAAACGAAAACTAAAAAAAAAACCAAAACCCTTTGCCCTTACGAAATTGTTTCTTTGCTTCTGTAAAGAAGCAATCCCACGAGGGACTTTGTTTTTGTTTTTTTTACTTTCGCATGCCAGGATATCCAAGGCAGGCAAACAACAAAACAAAACAAAACAGAACCACCTCCCCTTCGTTGCAGTGGAGCCCTGACTGTATTTTGAGACTGGCTCAGACCCCTCTGGAGAGCAAGCAAGCTTTGAGCCATTCCCTAAATGCCTCCACCCCCACCGGAAACAGTGATTCCGGCTCAGATTCCAATGGGGGTGGAATTCTCCCTGTTTGCTGCGCTCTGGTTCAGAGTTTGGGGCTGCGGGAGAAATTGTGCTGGATTATCAAGTGGAGTTGATAAGGCCTGGTTTGACATCAGATTCCATGTCAAGTGAAAATTCAGGGGTTTTCTAGGAGCTTTATGTGGGGGGGGGGGGAGAGGAGATATGAAGCGAATAAAACATTTCAATTGCCAACATTTCTCAGGGAATGTGGGTCCATGCATCCTGTATCTGTGTACTGTACGTATGTGTGCGTAAATACCATGTATACATTGATTATAGGCTATACTGTATTTATTGTGGCCCATGGTGGAAGTTTTTAATTTTGAAATTTATTTCATAAAATTGTTGTGTTTTGGTGTTTTATAATTCCCTGTAATCTGCCTTGTGAAGGCAGTGTGTGTGTGTGTGTGTGTGTGTAGAACAGCTTTGGACAGAATTATTTATTTAAACTGTTTCCAGTTGAAACAGGAATAAATTGCTTCTGTTAAATCATTTAGGGCAGTGACATTTTTCTGGTATTAATTTCCAAAGCATCAAAATCCCAGCTAAGAAGGTGAAGGTGAAAACACAGTCTTTTAATCTAGGAGCTACAGCTAATTTGTACGGCTTGTCCTGCAGTGGCCACTGAATACCCCCCAAAGCAAACTCTAGGATGGTTTTAGCCATTTCTGTCCAGGTAGGAAAACTGGTACCCATGCTGCTGCGTTAGTTTGCCGCTTGCCCTTTCCTGCTTTCTTAAAACACAGGGTACAATTCAGAAAGGAATGGGCATATATGTTATCATACATGCATGACCTCAGGCTCAGAACCCTACTTTATAATTTTTACTTCATTCTTCTACACGTGTTTATAGTAGGTTAATATAACCTAGAGCCTCTTTGCCCTGGGCAACCCTATTCTTCTGATTGTAAATTGTTTTAAATGGTTTCAGTATTGCATTTTTATATGTGCTTGTATCCTGCTGCCCTGGAGCCTTAAGGTGACAGATGGGTAAGTTAATATTATTAACCACCACTACAAGTATTATTAGGGACGCGGGTGGCGCTGTGGGTATAACCTCAACGCCTAGGACTTGCCGATCGTCAGGTCGGCGGTTCGAATCCCTGCGGCGGGGTGCGCTCCTGTTGCTTGGTCCCAGCGCCTGCCAACCTAGCAGTTCGGAAGCACCCCCGGGTGCAAGTAGATAAATAGGGACCGCTTAGTAGCGGGAAGGTAAACGGCGTTTCCGTGTGCTGCGCTGGCTCGCCAGATGCAGCTTGTCACTGTGGCCATGTGACCCGGAAGTGTCTGCGGACAGCGCTGGCCCCCGGCCTCTTAAGTGAGATGGGCGCACAACCCTAGAGTCAGACACGACTGGCCCATACGGGCAGGGGTACCTTTACCTTTACCTTTTACAAGTATTATTAATTAAGTAATTAATAGCTAATTAATATACCACTGCCGAAATGGCTCCTAAGCAACTAACCACTATAAAATCACCCCATAATTAAAATACACAACATTAAAACATCCTTACTTAAAATATACAATAAAACAAACAATTAAAAAAAACCTAAGAGTTAAACATAGTTTTAAAAATAAAACCACAAATTCAAGTCAGTGGAATGCTTGTCTGAATAATTGTGTATTAAGGAGCCAGTAGGGTGCCAACACTAATGGGGCCTCCTCTTTTGTTTCAGCAGGGAGGGGCATTCTACACTACTAGTGCTAACAAGGGGAAAAGCCCACCTCCATGTCAGCATGTGGAGAAGGAGGAGGAGGCCCCCTAGGAAGTCTATTAGAAAATGAGTTTCAGGCATCAACATGTTAAAAAAGGCATCCTTGCAGATCAGTTGTATGCAGAATGACAAAAAGATGTTGACAAGAAAATGACTCTGAATATCCTCTTCAATGTCATATATCATTGCACGGAACAGGTTAGGTTATGAATTCTGAAACTAATGAACTTATATGAGTATACCAAACACCATAATGAAGTTAAGAAACTATGCTACCAAACATATACAGTGGTGCCTGGCAAAACGAAATTAATTCGTTCTGCGAGTTTCTTCGTCTTGCGGATTTATCGTCTTGCGAAGCATGGCTATTAACGGTACTTAGCTGCTATTAATGGTACTTAGTGGCTTTAAGAAAAAGGAAACAAACTCGCAAGAACTCGCAAGACGTTTTTGTCTTGCGAAGCAAGCCCATAGGGAACTTCGTCTTGCGAAGCGACTCAAAAAACGGAAAACTCTTTCGTCTTACGAGTTTTTTGTCTTGCGAGGCATTCGTCTTGCGAGGTACCACTGTAATAGCAGTGGAAGTCTATCTTTGACTAGCAAAGTGCTATGAGGACAGAAAACCACCAGAAATTATGGCCATTGGAACAATCACTCACATCTATTTCAAACCGATTTATTACCATAGCTGTCAACTTTTCCCTTTTCTTGCGAGGAATCCTATTTGGAATAAGGGAATTTCCCTTAAAAAAGGGAAAACCTTGACAGCTGTGTTTATTACATATATGGTAGCCAATTCATTTCCTATACTTTGCTGCATGGAATGTCCAATTAGGACATATTATGACTATAAATGGGAGGCCCCTGAGGGAGGTACAATATGGAAAGCACATACTATAAAAAGCACATACATACAAATTTGGCAGCCTATCTGCCTGCGGACTGTCTCGCCAGAGTGGCGCATGCTCTGGTTATCTCCCGCTTGGACTACTGCAATGCGCTCTACGTGGGGCTACCTTTGAAGGTGACCCAGAAACTACAACTAATCCAGAATGCGGCAGCTAGACTGGTGACTGGGGGCGGCCGCCGAGACCATATAACACCGGTCTTGAAAGACCTACATTGGCTCCCAGTACGTTTCCGAGCACAATTCAAAGTGTTGGTGCTGACCTTTAAAGCCCTAAACAGCCTCGGTCCAGTATACCTGAAGGAGCGTCTCCACCCCCATCGTTCGGCCCAGACACTGAGGTCCAGCGCCGAGGGCCTTCTGGCGGTTCCCTCATTGCGAGAAGCAAAGCTACAGGGAACCAGGCAGAGGGCCTTCTCGGTAGTGGCGCCCGCCCTGTGGAACGCCCTTCCAGCAGATGTCAAAGCGATAAACAACTACCTGACATTCAGAAGACATCTTAAGGCAGCCCTGTTCAGGGAAGTTTTTAACGTGTGATATTTTACTGTATTTTTGGTTTCTATGGAAGCCGCCCAGAGTGGCTGGGGAAGCCCAGCCAGATGGGCGGGGTATAAATAATAAATTATTATTATTATTATTATTATTATTATTATTATTATTATTATTACAAACATTCATCTTCAGTTATGCAAAGAAGAATTATTCTGATCTGCAAAATAAATCAGCACCTGGTTATCACTTGCATAAGAAATCGAAGAAAGGCAGTCATGTCAACCCATTAAGAAAAATTCCAAAATACATATTAGGGCAATACCTTTATTAGGCCAACCTAAAGTGCTCCAAAATAACATGGAACATTTTGAGTTCACAGAATCGTAGAGTTGGAAGGGTTCTTGAGCATCATCTTGTCCAACCCCTGCAATGCAGAAATCTCAACTAAAGCATCCATGGCAGATGACCATCCAACCTCTGCTTAGAAGCCTCTAGTGAAGGAGAAGCTACCACCTTCTGATTGAGTCCATTCCACTGTCAGAAGATGGGACCCAATGGCTTCAAATTCTGACTAAACATCAGGAAGAACTTTCTGGCAGTAAGAGCTGCTTGACAGTGGATCCATGATTCTATGATTTGGCCAATCATTTTCAAACCGTTCCTTACATACCTTATATCAAGTCAGACCATTTGTGCATCTAGCTCAGTATTGTCCACGTTGACTGCTGGTAGCTCTCCAGAGTTTCAGACGGGGAATTCTACCGGCCTGATCTGGAGATGCTGGACCTCCTGTATGCAAAGCAGATTCTCTACTAGGGAGCTACAGCTCTTCCTGGGAAGCTTATCAGGAATTACTCGATAAGGTGGTCAGAAGTGACGGATAAGAATTTCTGAGACAGTGTGGCATCCAATACTCATATTTCCCTACAATGGAGAGCCCAAGACAATGTTGGATGTGTTCTTGGTCACACTGTCCTGGCCAATGTCCCATATGAGTGGAGCATAAACCCTTGTATATTCACTAGAATCATTTGCAAAGCACTACAGTTACGTGGGTGATGCTGTGGTCTAAACTACAGAGCCTAGGGCTTGCCAAACAGAAGGTTGGTGGTTTGAATCCCCACGATGGGGTGAGCTCCCGTTTCTCGGTCTCAGCTCCTGCCAACCTAGCAGTTTGAAAGCACGTCAAAGTGCAAGTAGATAAGTAGGTACCGCTCCGGCTGGAAGGTAAACGGTGTTTCCTTGTGCTGCTCTGGTTCGCCAGAAGCGGCTTAGTCATGCTGGCCACATGACCTGGAAAAACTGCTTGCGGACAAACATCGGCTCCCTCGGCCAGTAAAGTGAGATGAGCGCCGCAACCCCAGAGTCGTCCACGATTGGACTTAACTGTCAGGGGTCCTTTACCTTTTTACAGTTACAATGCCTTTTGACAGATAAGTCAATATGGGGAGGGGAGTTTTTTTGGGGGTAGAAAGTTTGGAAACCACCGCATCCAGAAACATACTTCCTTTAAATCTTTTCTAATCTGAGTAATGGTACCCAATTTATACTTCACAGTTACTTTTGAGAAATTCTAATAGCACGACATGTCTGAGAGGATAAGCTGATCCTTAAAAAAGAAAAAAAGAAAAAAGAGGATTTTTAAAAATCTGGCTCTTATTAACTAATGCGCTTGCCAAAGAAAACTAAGTGTTCTCATTTTCTGAGAACAACTGGAAAACATTCTTTCTCCTGCTGCCTTTTTGCAGTTCAGCTGCTTTTGTTGGGGAAGGTATTGTTTTTTATTATTTTGCGCAGTAATGCTAAATATATTTCCTTGATAGACTAGCCTTGAGGTCTGTGTCAAAACTCATCAGCACCTCTGCGTGCGTGTGCGTGCGTGCATGTAAAGGCTACACCTTTCTGGAGACTGCTCAGGTGTGGCAAATCAGAGTGTTAGACTCAGACTGGAGATACTTTAAATTTCCACTCAGGCTGGGACTACGTGAGCTGCACGCCATGGGGGGAAAGGGCAATCCTGTGCCATGTTATTTCCCTGTACCTCCCCCTGCCAGCAGCAAGGGATTTGGAGCATGATGGGGATGTCATGGGGACTGTGTAAGCAGACAGAACACAGTGGCATTCCCCAGACATGCATAATGTTTTATTTGTAGATGCAAAACCCTCTTTCTAGTTCCAGAAGGAAATGCCCCAAACACTTTACACCCAGGAAGCCAATTAAACAATGAAAACATTAGGAAATCAACAACAGAGGCTGCTTCCACATTTGCAGTGTTCTGGAAGTGTTCCAGGCACTCATTTTTGGGTCCATATCCATATGGCATTGTGCTGGATTTGAGCATGCCTCCAGCTCCTCCCTTAGATTATTCAAGTTTCCCCTAGCTGGGGGGGGGGGGGGCTGATAGGCACAGTAGAGGCATGAAACGTGTTTGTTTCAAAATAGATTCAAACAAAACCATTCAATATTTGGAGTCGTTACTTGTCTGGCATCTTAAAGTGAAGTTTCTTGTTGTGGGTGTGCTATCCCATCCCAACTCACCTTAAAAAATAATAATAATTAAGTTTTCCATTTTAATAATCCAGTAAAAAACACATTAAAACATTCCAAATTACAATACAATCAAAATAGCCAAATATAAAAGCCAAATTATATATCTTTGGGTGACTTTCCATGCTCTGAATTTCACGGAGTGCTGATCATCTAATATCACATTGTATTTCTTAGTTAGTCAATAAACCGTTCTGATGTTGATCCTTCATTTAATTTTCATTTATGTTTGCAACCACTGGTGTATCCAACTTTCGCCTTCATAGTTCTGCATGAAATATTTTTCCCTGTTTCAATTCACCTGTTCCATTTTGGTACAGCACAGCAGACCCGGCCCACTTCAGTTAGGGAGCAGCCATAAAAGTCTGCCTTTTGTTTTCACCTGGACTAACAACCACTAAAAAGAAGCAGTGGTTGCAATGGCGGCGGCAGGAGACCCTTGATAACAAATATCAGTTGGGGGGGGGGACAAAAATCCAGGAGCAGCTCAGCAACCGTCACAGATATTTTTATTATTTAGAGCACCTTATTCAATATTTGTTTACATGGCAGCACAAAGCGGACAGCAGGAGTGCCACAATAAAGTAAAACAGGGGAAGGACTCTGCATGTACAAAATTGTGACATTCAAATAGTGACAGGATGTAGCAAATGTCAATATACATGTAAAATTTGGTAAGTTGTGGAAGAGGCTGTGCTAGTCCAGACTCTGATTAAAATGGGATGAGGAGAAGAGGAAAGCAGAATAAAGGTAAAGGGACCCCGACCATTAGGTCCAGTCGTGACCGACTCTGGGGTTGCGGCGCTCATCTCGCTTTATTGCCCGAGGGAGCCGGCTTACAGCTTCCGGGTCATGTGGCCAGCATGACTAAGCCGCTTCTGGCGAACCAGAGCAGCACACGGAAACGCCGTTTACCTTCCCGCTGGAGTGGTACCTATTTATCTACTTGCACTTCGTGCTTTCAAACTGCTAGGTTGGCAGGAGCAGGGACCGAACAACAGGAGCTCACCCCGTCACAGGGATTCGAACCGCCGACCTTCTGATTGGCAAGTCTGTGGTTTAACCCACAGCACCACCAGTTTATGTAAAAAAAGAAAAGCTTACTGGCAAAGTGGGAGCCAGAAGAATCTCCTGGGGCAGAGAGTTCCATGTTTCCTCATTCTGGGCAAGTCACGCTGAGAGTTAAATACTCCATGTAGTTGCTGAGAGGACAACACGGAATAACTTCAAGAAGGAAAAAGAACTGTGTAAGAAAAGGAAGTGCCATATATTTCAAGTAAAACTTGTTTTCATAGGAAATAGTCTTTACAAACAAGTAGGGTAATTACTTGTTAGGGACGCGGGTGGTGCTGTGGGTAAAACCTGTGCGCCTAGGGCTTGCCGATCGCATGGTCGGCGGTTCGAATCCCCGCGGCGGGGTGAGCTCCCGTCGTTCGGTCCCAGCTTCTGCCCACCTAGCAGTTCGAAAGCACCCCTAAAGTGCAAGTAGATAGATAGGTACTGCTTTCTAGCAGGAAGGTAAACTGCGTTTCCGTGTGCTGCGCTGGTGCTGGCTCGCCAGAGCAGCTTTGTCACGCTGGCCACGTGACCCGGAAGTGTCTGCGGACAGCGCTGGCCCCCGGCCTCTTGAGTGAGATGGGCGCACAACCCTAGAGTCGGACACGACTGGCCCGTACGGGCAGGGGTACCTTTACCTTTAGGGTAATTACATTCACTCACCAAAATTATAGAAATTAAGAGATATATAGCTGCAACGGCAGCATATCTCTTTTTTCTCGTATCCAAAAATGCAAGAAGGGCTTTTACACTTGCCAGAAGCTCAGCTCTGCCCTCGCCGGTCTTGGAAGGATCTTTTTAAAAAGTCCCATATGCCCAGAGACTTTGTGCCTGCCCACTGGGGGAAATAGGAAGCTCCGAACACATATTTTTTAGATATCCCTTTTATGACGAGGCATGTAGAGAAACCATTGACTCACTGACCTCCCAGTAAAGCAAAAATTTGATCTTCTTCTGTTAGGCAAAGATCACAAGATGACCCGAACGGTCACCAGATTCTGCGCACAGATCTGTAGGCACAGACCATCCCCCGATTCAAACTAGATTGTTAAGAAAATTCCCAAACTCAGATCCACAGGTGACGCTGGGTCATTTCTCTATGGCAGTCTATCTTAAAAGTTTTTATGTGATTGTATGCCTACCGCATTTTAAAATTTAAAATCCACTGTTGTATATTGTTTTAAATGTTTGTTTTGCTTTTGGGATTGTAGTTCCATTTGCGTTTTACAAGCTAGTCTCCGACCATAATAATAAACTATACTATCCACTCACATTTGCAACATTCACCCCCCCCCCTTTTTTTCCATTGCTAAGTCTCTGAAAGAAAGGCTACCTCAAACCTTTGTTTAAGCATGGTGACAAGCTTAAACAACTTCTTTAAGAGTCATTTCCCTTGAAAATCATTTTCATTTGAAATGCATCAAAAATAAAGGGTAACAGCTTATCATCATCATCTCCCCCTCCCTGCATATTTTACAGATGTTTTGATCCTTGTTGTCTTGTCTACTGGTGCAGCTAAGTAATTTTAGACCGTGGACTTGACGATCTTATGGAGTCCCTACTTCTTACTTCAAATGCGATCTGCACAATTATTCCTGGTCTTGCCGTCTTTATTCAGAAATTCCATTGTGTTCAAGACAACTCGTTCCATCTAACCGAATTCCTCTTAAATTAATTTATTTCTCCAAATTAATGTTCTGCACAGACGATATATTTTCTCAAATTCATTACCCACTTAGATCGTGCCTCAAATCAATTCTTCCTCAATTAACCTGCAGTCCACTCACGTCCCTTTTCTGACCTCAACTCCAGGCATGGTGAGATTAAACACTGTTAAAGTGTTTTTTCTTTCTTATAGGAAGGACAAAGAGCAGGCCAGCAAGGCTCTGTATTCAGGAAATGCTGCGTGCTGGTGCAAACAGCTGTTTTGCTGCATGTTTGAATGCTTCCTAGGATGGGGGACCTCCCTGACACAGAAAAATAACATGTCGAAAAAAAGCCTATACTGTACTCTTCACCTTGGCATAATTTTATATTTGCAGAGGCTGGGTAAACAACAAAGTTCCACGTGGAACTTAAAAATAGGGATATCAGCAAATTCTGATGGAAAGGGGAGCAGAAATTGCTGGCCTTTACTTATTTGTCCCATGTCAGGAATAAAAATCAGTCCGGTGGCCTTTGCTGCTGTTTGGTCTGTCCACATAGAATAGGAATCAGGACTTCAGTGTTGCAGCACCCACCCTTTAAATATTAGACCGGAGTTGTTGTCATTTTGGTGCCTCCTGAAGACCTTCATCTTTCAACGAGCTTTTCAAATTCAGATCTTTCCCAGTCTGCATTTGTACTATACAGTATTTTCTTTTTAACATTCTGCTGTTTGTGTGCTTAGCATCCTGGACTCACCCGGAAGGATAGGCAGCATATAACTTTGAAAATGATGGTGATGCTAACCCTGGACCTTCTGAAAATTTTGTGTCCTGCTGCACAATGTCTGGAGGCAGGTAGGCTTTGTTGAAGGTGTGAAGAGCACCAGTAAGTCTGTGAGCTTTGCTGCTGAGCAAACAGAAATACACCAGTACTAAAAGCCAACTTGGGGTAGGATAGGGGCAGGGACATCCTACTTGCATGCTACTGAGTGCTTCTACTTCTTGTTCCAGCCCCCTCATCCTCTTGGCAGAAGCAGCCCAGCATAACCACTGCTTTGAGCTGAGACTTGGATTCCCACCCCCTCAGTGCTTCCCCCTGCTTGCTCTACTCAAACCTCTGCCACTGTTTTAAAATCACCACCTTCCCCCCTCTCATTGTTAATCCACCCCTGCTTTATTTCAACCTATGACATTTGTTTATAATAATAATAATAATAATTTATTATTTATACCCCACCCATCTGGCTGGGTTTCCCCAGCCACTCTGGGCAGCTTCCAACAAAGTATTAAAATACAGTTTTCTCTCAGTGTCTCTCCACCCCACTTTACTAAAACTTCTGCCAGTCTTTTGAACCACCACTTTCCCCTATCAGTGTGCCTCCCTCCTTGCTTCCATGCCGCAGCCACTGATATGGTGCAACTTTGCCTTCAATTTTTATTATGTAGAGAGATGTCAAGCGCATTTGTACTCATGACTCTATCAGCTGCATGGCTGGCAAAATTTCATTTTGGCTTTATTTTATATGTGGTAGTCCTCTCAACCACTCCATCACCTAACCCAGGCTTCCTCAACCTCGGCCCTCCAGATGTTTTTGGCCTACAACTCCCATGATCCCTCGCTAGCAGGACTAGTGGTCAGGGATGATGGGAATTGTAGTCTCAAAACATCTGGAGGGCTGAGTTTGAGGAAGCCTGACCTAACCATTGGTATACACATGCAGCAGTAGAATCTGGAGGCAGTAGAACGAAATATATTATTTCAAGGTCGAAGGTCACATCTTGAATTCTTCCCTACAAAAGTCCCTGCAAATAGAAAATTACAACAGGGAATTGTTTTCTGCTTGTGATGATTTTTTTTTTTATTGATTTGGTGGTTTGTTTGTTTGTTTTTTAATGGTATCTCTACCTGTATCTGAACTGGTACAATTCTCTCCATCATTTTAGGATTCTACCAGATTGCATTGCTAAGTGGAGTAATAAAGAGGGGAGAGTCTGAAAAAGGAGTGAAATTTTGGAGAGAAAACACGTAGAAAGGAGAGGTATATATAACTAGCAACTTCAAGAGGTGGAAAATTTGTGTTACTATGACGTGAACAAACTTTCTTTTTTCAGATTATTATTATTATTATTATTATTATTCTTTTGGCATTTAACTGATCTTCAAAAATTCTGACTGAAGGCTGCTGGAGTAACATTTTTTCAAGAGAGAAACGTGTAAGTTGAAGTTGAAGTTTCTTGTTGGCTTGAAAACAAGGCTCCTCTTCAGTAGCAATGTGTACAGGGCTCCAGCCTTAGTTTACAAACTCACCTCATTCATTTACATCTCTTCCTCCCCTTGCTTAGACTAATGCATTTGTTATATTTTTGACAAACAAATGCATTTTCCATCACCGTTTCTCTCCGCTTCATCTACACTGGTGGTCAATTTGATGTTGGCTTTGAAAATTCCATCTGCTGAGCAGTTTATGCAGATTGATGTCCAGCAGCCGTCAGCCGTATGGTATCAGATTGCCATTTTAAAAGGTCTTTGGGCTGTTCAGAAAAGCAGGTGTGGGTCTGGGTAGAGGTGGGGAGAAATACAAAGCTCGACCAACTATTTCTTTATGTCTGGCTCTATAGATTATGTTTTACTTATCCCGCCCCACGATTTCCAGAATCTGACCAGAGCAGGCCTTCAGGCGTTTAGAAAGGGTCAGTATCTGGGTCTTAAAACCACATGTTCATCCCAGCTCTATGACATCAAAATAGTAGTGGTTCATCCCTGCTCAGGAGAACTATTTATTAATAAAATAATAACATATTTATAAACTGAGAACTCCTCTTCTTGCTTCAGTTCATTTTTAACCTGCTGCCCTGGTCGTTCACCATTTCTAAAAAAAATAAATTATATATATGGTCCCATCACTTCAGTGATCGTATCCATTTGCAAATTGCTGCAGCCGAGAAGTAACACAATTATTACTTCTTTTTGTAAATTTATTATTAAAGAGCATTTATATCTCTTTCCTCTTTATTGTTGTGTTGTTGTTTAGTCGTTTAGTCGTGTCCAACTCTTCGTGACCCCATGGACCAGAGCACACCAGGCACCTCTGTCCTCCACTGCCCCCCGCAGTCCGGTCAGACTCATGTTTGTAGCCTCGAGAACACTGTCCAACCATCTCGTCCTCTGTCGTCCCCTTCTCCTTGTGCCCTCCATCTTTCCCAACATCAGGGTCTTTTCCAGGGAGTCTTCTCTTCTCATGAGGTGGCCAAAGTATTGGAGCCTCAGCTTCACTATCTGTCCTTCCAGTGAGCACTCAGGGCTGATTTCCTTCAGAATGGATAGGTTTGATCTTCTTGCAGTCCATGGGACTCTCAAGAGTCTCCTCCAACACCATAATTCAAAAGCATCAATTCTTCGGCGATCAGCCTTCTTGATAGTCCAGCTCTCACTTCCATACATTACTACTGGGAAAACCATGGCTTTAACTATACAGATCTTTGTTGGCAAGGTGATGTCTCTGCTTTTTAAGATGTCTCTGCTTTTTAAGATTCCTCTTTATAAGGGTGGCTTATAAATTTACATGTTAGAGCAAGCTAAAGCCAAGGAGTCAGAATAATAGCAGCCATAATCCAGCATCTCAAGGGCAACAGATGAAAATACTTGGATGCACTTTCATTGTCATTGCATCAATGTACACATGGCTTCATAAAATAACACCTGCATGGAATCATAGAACTTGGATGGGACCCCAAGGGTCATCTAGTCCAATCCCCTGTAATGCAGGGATCATAGCTATAGCATCCATGTCAGGTGGCCATCCAAACTCTGCTTAAAAACCTCCAGTGAAGGAGAGTCCACCACCTTCTGAAGAAGCGTTTGGATTTGATATCCTGCTTTATCACTACCCTAAGGAGTCTCAAAGGGGACGCGGGTGGCGCTGTGGGTTAAACCACAGAGCCTAGGGCTTGCCGATCAGAAGGTCAGCGGTTCGAATCCCCGGGACGGGGTGAGCGCCCGTTGCTCTGTCCCAGCTCCTGCCAACCTAGCAGTTCAAAAGCACGTCAAAGTGCAAGTAGATAAATAGGTACCACTCCGGCGGGAAGGTAAACGGCGTTTCCGTGCGCTGCTCTGGTTTGCCAGAAGTGGCTTAGTCATGCTGGCCACATGACCGGCTCCCTTGGCCAATAAAGCGAGATGAGCGCCGCAACCCCAGAGTCAGTCAGGACTGGACCTAATGGTCAGGGGTCCCTTTACCTTTAAGGAGTCTCAAAGCGGCTAACAATCTCCTTTCCCTTCCTCCCCCACAACAAACACTCTGTGAGTTGAGTGAGGCTGAGAGACTTCAGAGAAGTGTGACTAGCCCAAGGTCACCCAGCAGCTGCCTGTGGAGGAGCGGGGAAGTGAACCTGGTTCACCAGATTACGAGTCCACTGCTCTTAACCACTACACCACACTGGCTCTCAGAGGGAGACCGTTCCACTGTCAAACAACTCTTACTGTCAGAAAGTTCCTCCTGATGTTGAGTCGGAATCTCCTTTCCTGTAACTTGAATCCATTGGTTCGAGTCCTACCCACTGGAGCAGGAGAAGGCAAGTTTGCTCCATCTTCGCTGTGACACCCTTGAGAGATTTGAAGATGGCTATCGTATCTCCTCTTAGTCTCCTCTTTTTCAGGTTAAACATACCCAGCTCCTTCAACCGTTCCTCACAAGGCTTGGTTTTCAGACCCTTGATCATCCTGGCATTGTACACATTCTAGCTTGTGAATATCCTTCTTAAACTGTGGTGCCTTCATTCAAATTCCATCCCCAAAGCTACCTTTGCCACAAAGCACAACCCATTCATTCCTTTGCCATATGGCAACTGACAAAGGAATCCTAAGTAGGGCTAGGAGGAGAAGAGCAATGCATCTACCACCACTTCCCAAGCCCTGTTTCTTTGGTTCTGTTTTCTTACAACACCAGTTCTAGGCTGTTGTGCCTGAGAGATCCAAGGTGTGGGCTTCTTGTGAGACCCAGAAGCTTTGAATCTGGTGGATCCAATCTCACCAAGTCTGGGTGGGAGGGAAAGCAAGCAGACGCTCACTGGCAGTGCTCCTCTCTGCTGAGAAAGGGTGGCAGAGAGGCACCTCTATGTGTGATCCTACTATCTGCCGCCATCATCTGAGTGATTGCCTGCAAGAGTGCATTTCACTAAGCCTAAGTGTGAGCAGAAAGCAATGGCAAACCTAGACAGCATCTTAAAAAGTAGAGACATCACCTTGCCAACAAAGGTCCACATAGTAAAAGCTATTGTTTTCCCAGTAGTAATGTATGGAAGTGAAAGCTGGACCATAAAGAAGGCTGATCACCAAAGAATTGATGCTTTTGAATTATGGTGCTGGAGGAGACTCTTGAGAGTCCCATGGACTGCAAGAAGATCAAACCTCTCCATTCTTAAGGAAATCAGCCCTGAGTGCTCACGGGAAGGACAGATCCTGAAGCTGAGGCTCCAATACTTTGGCCACCTCATGAGAAGAGAAGACTCCCTGGAAAGGACCCTGATGTTGGGAAAGATGGAGGGCACAAGGAGAATGGGACGACAGAGGACGAGATGGTTGGACAGTGTTCTCGAAGCTACCAACATGAGTTTGACCAAACTGTGGGAGGCAGTGGAAGACAGGAGTGCCTGGCATGCTCTGGTCCATGGGGTCACGAAGAGTCGGACACGACTAAACGACTAAACAACAACAACTCCTTTTCCTCTGTCATCCACCCGTGTCAAATTTCCAGCCTCTGTCCTTCCTCTATCACCAACCCTCCACACAAAACCAGGTAACCTTCCTAGGGAAGGGCCTCTCCTATTGCACTCTGCAAAGCAGCACAGATATGGATGGCCTCTTGCACAATACTAATACAGTGGTACCTCAGGTTACATACGCTTCAGGTTACACACTCCGCTAACCCAGAAATAGTGCTTCAGGTTAAGAACTTTGCTTCAGGATAAGAACAGAAATCATGCTCCGGTGGCAGAGGGAGGCCCCATTAGCTAAAGTGGTGCTTCCGGTTAAGAACAGTGTCAGGTTAAGAATGGACCTCCGGAACGAATTAAGTACTTAACCCGAGGTACCACTGTAATAGCATAAGCAAGAAAACGGTTCTTTCCCTGAGAAGCAGGGAGATGGTGATAGATGAAGTTGGAAAGGAGCAAACCCTGGATCGATTCCAGAAATATTTCCGCCCCACCTGCAACCTGCGGTTCCAGCCTGGATTCCTGTCAGGGCGGAACTCAACCCCATGCCGACAGAGAATTGTGCTTATCACAACATCTGTAAAACAAAAAACCAACCACGAACCTCCAGCCTTCTGTATGCATTTTGAATGTTTGGAATTAATTATTAGGGGAATACACACACACACACACACACACACACACTAACAGAAGCATACAGTCTGAACATTATATTATGACATGCCTTCCTTCGGGCTGTACCAAACTTTACGCTGAGGGAGGGAGTGGAACTTGTGCAAGAGAATGTCACCCACTGATTTCAGTAGAGCAACTCTTCACTTGCAGGAGAATTACCGTATTTTTTGCTCTATAAGACTCACTTTTCCCTCCTAAAAAGTAAGGGGAAGTGTGTGTGCGTCTTATGGAGCGAATGCAGGCTGCGCAGCTATCCCAGAAGCCAGAACAGCAAGAGGGATTGCTGCTTTCGCTGTGCAGCGATCCCTCTTGCTGTTCTGGCTTCTGGGATTCACAATATTTTTTTTCTTGTTTTCCTCCTCCAAAATCTAGGTGCGTCTTGCGGTCTGGTGCTTCTTATAGAGCGAAAAATACGGTATGTGTTTAAGGATTTTGAATGGCCCAAGTTCTGCTTCTGACATCAGGGAAGACACGTAAGTAAACACAATTCTTTGCACATTAGCCTTAACAATATCTTAAACCGAACCCACCCCGAATATGTGTTCCTGAAGAGCTAGCCTCTAAACCCACCCCCTCACACTTGGCTGGACTGAGTGGGAATACAGGTTTGCGTGAGGAATTTGCTAGGAGAGGTGTTGTCCTAATCGTAGACAGAGACCTACATAGCATCATATGCATGCAAATCTCACCACCAGTAGAATCACTGGTTGGAGTAATTATTACTCTTTCTCTTGCACAGCAAGGTAACAGGTTGAACAGGTCCATAATCTGGGAAGGGTAAAGCCTGTTGACAAAAGCCAAATAAAAAGACTGCAAATATCAGACTACTTTAAAAAGATGAAAGGCTTCCCATCGCTGACCTTCACCTTTGCTTGGGGCTCCTTAGGGTGGGTGGTGATTTCTGCTGAGCTTTCAAAAGCAATTCACACTTCCTAATTCTCCTGCCCAGTGGAACCTGCCTTTCACATCTGTGTGGATCAAACTGAGCTGACAAAATGTTCCATGTAGATCTTACACTCACTTATTCTAGAGTAACCTCCACTGAACTCAATGGGACTTGTTTCTAAGTAGGCATGGATAGCATTGTACCTTGAGTTCAAGGAGAAAGTATTTCCCCCCCCCGACATTTATTTAATTTTTTTGCACAAATTTAACAAAATAATTAATTGGGACAATATTGTACAGTACCAGAGGGGTGGGACGCGGGTGGCGCTGTGGGTAAAACCTCAGCGCCTAGGACTTGCCGATCGCATGGTCGGCGGTTCGAATCCCCGTGGCGGGGTGCGCTCCTGTCGTTCGGTCCCAGCGCCTGCCAACCTAGCATTTCGAAAGCACCCCTAAGTGCAAGTAGATAAATAGGGACCGCTTACCAGCGGGAAGGTAAACGGCGTTCCGTGTGCTGCACTGGCTGGCCAGATGCAGCTTGTCACGCTGGCCACGTGACCCGGAAGTGTCTGCGGACGGCGCTGGCTCCCGGCCTATAGAGTGAGATGAGCGCACAACCCTAGAGTCTGTCAAGACTGGCCCGTATGGGCAGGGGTACCTTTACCTTTACCTTTACCAGAGGGGCACCTGCATTCACCTATTTCAGCAAAAAAGCAGCAATAAATTTTGTGGCACATTCAAAAAATGAACAATTTGTTATGCTTGAGATCTCATAGACTAAAGTCCACTTCACCTGATAAATGATCCCCATTTCATTTCCCTAATTCTACTCCTAACAATTCTTCTCACCCTTTGCAAACATGTGCACAGACTCTGCAACTGAAGATTAGGCTTCATGCCTCTGATGGTGGTGTGGCCTTCATAGTCTATGAAAGGTGATGCCATAATATGGTGATGCCGTGATGTGATATTACCAGGCCAGTGCCCATAGGCATTTCCTCGGCCCAAATCACTGGCCAGTTGAAGAAACATGACAACCCTTTCAATATTTGAGGAGATAGGATAGCCATCTTCAGATATATAAAGGGTGGACTGTCCCATGAAGGATAATAATAATAATAATAATAATAATAATAATAATAAATTTTATTTATATCCTGCCCTCCCCAGCCGAAGCCGGGCTCAGGGCAGCTAACAACAATAAAATAATACAACATTCTAAAATCATTTCATTATAAAATTAATTCAAATCAAATTGATGGCAACCATTGGGCTAGAGTTCGGTGAAGATTGCCAAAGGAGGGAGTCAGGCTGTGCCCTGGCCAAAGGCCTGGTGGAACAGCTCTGCCTTGCAGGCCCTGCGGAAAGATGTCAAGTCCCGCAGGGCCCTAGTCTCTTGTGACAGAGCGTTCCACCAGATCAGAGCCACAGCCGAAAAAGCCCTGGCTCTGGTTGAGGCCAGCCTAACCTCTCTGTGGCCCGGGGTCTCCAAGATGTTTTTATTTGAAGACCGTAAGGTCCTCCGTGGGACATACCAGGAGAGGCGGTCCCGTAGGTACGAGGGTCCTAGACCGTATAGGGCTTTAAAGGTGGAGCAAGCTTGCTTTCTCCTGCTCTGGAGGGTAGGACCCAAGCCAATGGATTCAAGTTACAAGAAATGAGATTCTGACAAAACATCACAAAGAACTTTCTGACAGAAAGATTTTCAACAGAGGAACAGACTCCCTCAGAAGGTGGTGGACTCTCCTTCACTTGAGGTTTTCAGTGCTTTAGTTGAGATTCCTTCATTGCAGGGGATTGGACTAGGTGCCACCTGGGGTCCCTTCCAACTCTTCAGTTTTGTGATTCTACGAAATGGGCAGTCCCACTCTGACTAATGTTTAGCATGTGCACCCGGCTGGGAGTGAGAGAAGGGCTAGGCTTATTCTCATGTATACAGCTGCGCTTGCCGTGGAACAGCACACAAAACGTTGCTTTTCTTTGAGGAGGGGTGATTTGGGCTAGGTTACTTTCTTAGTTCGAACCTGAGCTAAACCTTCCAGATCTTGCAACCACCCTTGGACTGGCTTGGAAGGCGATGAGTTGTTTCTGAGGCTGGGCGTGAGATCCAAGAGATTTTACGCTCTTCTCTGTCACTTCAGTCTAAGATTCCTGGAAGAGAGTTTGTGTCCCACGCTCTCAATAACACATTCAGGATTCAGTAACACACATACATAATCCTCTTCCTCATGGCTTTGGGGAGATTTTGACCCTTTGGGGGATGTCAGTAGTGAAGTGATATACTTCTGCCCCCCTCCCCAATGTTCACTTGCATATGCAGTAACTTTCTTCTTGGATGCTGGGAATTTCTGGCTAGGTTCTAGAAATTTTGAGAACACCCCACAACTTCTCAACAAGCTCCTCTTGTTTACCAGCTTCCCTCTTCTCTTCCTTCCCACACACGCCTAAAGGTGCCAAGGCATCAAGCAGGCGGTGGGAGGGAGGGGAGCAGCTGAGAGGGTTGGTGGTAAAAGCTTTTCCTAGACTTCCACCCACCTGCAACTGAGAACAACAGCTGTTTTTGTTTTTGTTTTGCCTGGTCAATGAGTCAGGTGGACTCAACAACGGCAGCAGCAGCAAACTTGCAGAACTGACAGCAGTGGAACAGATTAGAACAGGCTTGGGCAAACTCGGCCCTGCAGATGTTTTGGGACTACAACTCCCATCATCCCTGACCACCGGTCCTGTTAGCTAGGGATGGTGGGAGGTGTAGTCCCAAAACATCTGGAGGGCCGAGTTTGCCTATGCCTGGATTAGAAAGAGGCCCTTAGTGACCATGGCCTTGGCTGCCATTATCCCTCCTCTCCAACTTGCAACTTGGTAAATGTATGACTGTGTGGGAAATGGGGTGAGGGTGGAGGCAAATGAGAGGGCTAGTAGCATTGCTCCCCCCCCCCATTTCTGTGGAGCATTTTCAATACAGAATGGAATCATTATTTTATCTCTAATGGGATAAAACATCCCTTCACTGGGTCCCCATGGCTCTCTGCCATGCCTCCCTGTACCAGCCTGTGGGCAACCAGCTTTCTTTATTTAGTTTGCCTGCTCCAATCCCCTCATGCTATATCATGGGTAAGGTCTCTCTTCAGCTAGTTTGCCCCTCACACACCCTCCCTCCTGTAATTCAGAGTCTCCCACCATAATCCAATGGTTCTAGTTCCCTTGGGGCAAGTGCTTTAAATCATGCCTCAGAATCGAGTATACAAATCTAGAGTCAACTCATCTGCCCATGTACTGAAACCAAAGCCACACATTGTTTGCCAGATTTGAAATATATTGGCATCATTTTCAGCTCTTACCCCACTACTATGGTATAGGATGTACATATATATAAGAAGCAATTACAATGGCTAGGGAGGCATAGATCGTGGAATTGTAGTTGGAAGGGTCCATAAGGCTCATCAAGTCCAACCCCCTACAATATGGTTACCAGACGTCCCTGTTTCCCGGGGACAGTCCCCGGATCACAAATCTGTCCCCGGATTTCATTTAATGTCCCCAGATTTATATTTTAAGTGTTGTACATTTATTAGTAGGAAATGAATGTTGCATGATTGGTTCAACAGCACAAGACACATCATATGGGGACTTCTGGCGAGACAAAATGGCAGACGCCACGGCAGTGAGCAGCTCCTGAAGCCAGCCAGAGCCAACTGCGCTACCATGCTGGCTCTGGGCTGCTGAGACTGCCACTGCTGCCGCCACTGCCAAGGGGGAACGGGGGACACCCGGCGCATCAAAGGGGCAACCACTGACCCAAATGGAGCTGGGAGCAAGAGTGCCCGGCCTCCCGGCTGACTGCCC
>JAXCMG010000101.1:544988-571187 GCA_034642415.1 Podarcis siculus
CTTCTCCCCTTAAATCCCTCTCCTGCATCATTAGCCACATCCTTCTCTACACACCCCACGTGTGTTCCTTCTCCCCTTTAACCGCTTGCCTGCATCATTAGCCACATCCTTCTCTACACACCCCACGCATGCTCCTTGTCCCTTGAATGCTTTTCCTTCCCTCCCTACTTAAAACGTGGTTACAAAGCACAGATCCACATGGATCCTCAGGATTTTTGCACTGGGTCACCCCAGGTTCACCATCAGATCACATAAAATGTCCATGGCTACAGCCTGCACCAAAAAAATCACGCACCCACTGTTTCATGGGGCTGCAATGGCGCAAAAACGTGGTTACAAAGCATGGATCCACATGGATCCACAGGATTTTTGCATTGGGCTACCCCAAACTCACCGTCAGATCACGTTTGTGGCCACAGCATGAACCACAAAAATCATATATCCACTGTTTTGTTTAGAATATTTTTTTCTTGCTTTCCTCTAAAAACTACGTCCGTGTTATGGTCAGGTGCGTGTTATAGAGCGAAAAATACGGTACAACTACCACTAAAAACAAGAACCTCACCCCATCTTCTTCCACTCTGCCTTTGTAACATCATGCAAGTTTCTCACTCCTGCAAATAGCAGTCAATGAAGTGGAGTGGGGAAATCATGTGTGATTATAGAACGCATTAAGTATTTCAATATCAGGAGTGAGCAGAAGATAAAACCACTGGCAGGACACCAGTGGACCAGCAGCTAGAGACTGCTGGTTGCTGGGATCTTGCAAAGAAGTCAGAGACTAGTAGACTGACCACTTCCAGCACAGCAGATGTTCTAAGCTGAACATCTCAAGATCCCATATTAGTTATGCCTTAATAATGCAGAGACCCTGACTATGCACTTTTGCTCTGTAAATATAAAACTCATTTTTCTTTCTAGCAAAAAAAGGGGGGGGGTGAAGTATCCTGTTAGTCCACAGCTGCCCTAATGTTTTTAGTAGCACCGCTACTTTTAGTTGCATCACTACTTTTAGTTGTAGACTCTGGTCCACAAAACTGTACTATACAGTATGGTAACAGTGCAACTTTAAGTATACTTATTCAGATGTCAGTCATACTGCACTCCATAGAACTTATTCCCTACCAAGTGTGTTGAGAATTTCAGCCTCAATGTGTTAGCTTTTTGCAACTTGCATCTCCAGACCAGTTAGTAGCAGCTTTCTGCTCTGGATGGGGGAGGGAGAAATGACTGTCAACGTGCAGGCTGCCCTTTTATGGTCAAGAAATGTGTTTTCCTCATTCCCATATTTTGTTATGAAATGAGCTCACCTAAGTCTAGACTACGTTTTCCTTAATACTTAAATGACAATTTCTTGCTGTTCTGTAAAAACAGAAGTCTGTGGAGAAAACATTGGGGTTTCTAACAGTAGATCACTAGAACGGAAGGACCGGCACTCTCGCTGAAGCAAGCTGCTTGTGAAATGGTAACCCAGATCTCACAAAGGTGGGAGGAAAGAGTGGTTAGAGCTTCTAGCACGGCTGATATCAACTGGAGTATGAAAATTGTCCAGTTGCTGTACTCCACCAAACTAAGCTTGTCCAACAGAAGGCATGGAACCATCAGATATCAACAGTTATGTCAGTGTTGTTGAAAAAGGTCAGGTGACTACGCTTTGGTAGGAGTAAAACTGTTCCTCAATTATACAACATCAAACTTATCAAATTGCTTTTTTCTTTTTTTCTTTTTACAAAGAAGTCCTTAAAAAAGGCATTTGTGTACAATTCCCCTTTTATGAATGCTTTCCCCCAAAATATACGCTGTTGTGCAGTTTTTGGCTGTCACAAAATTTGGAGAAGTGCAAATTTTGAAGGGCAGCTGCATTTCAGTTTGCAGTCTGCCTCAGGAAGCGTGAATTAGGTAAAATGCAAAGTGGACCAAGTTTCTCCTTATCCCAAGCTGCAGTCTGTTGCTTTCTATGTACAGGAACTTTTCTTTTTCCCTGTGGCGAACCATTTCCCCATGCGGTCAAGTCCAGGGTCAGTTTTACTGCTTCAACCCCTGCCTGTGGCCTCTCTTCATATTTCTCAAATCTTTGCGCTCCACAGATAAGTGAATGCAAATAGCTAATTAGGGATGAGCTTAATAGTCCAGTAGTAGAGGTCAGACTTTTCCACTCTTGGCTGGATGGAAGCCTGTGGATTGACCACAGGCTCAACAGATTGGGAGGATACTTTGTCGTCATCGTCCCGTCCCCGTCCCCCCCCCCCCATTACAGAGAAAATGCTGCTATTGCTGTATTTCACTACTTTTGGGGATGTGTGTGTTAATAACCTCCTGTTTTCTACTATAAAGTTATTAAAATTTTAAGGCTACTTTCCAACTAGTATGGACACTTACCATATTTTTTGCTCTATAGGGCGCACCCGACCATAGGACACACCTTGTTTTAGAGGGGGAGAACAAGAAAAAAAAATTCTCTCCCTCTCTGCACAGTGCCCCTTCAGCGAAGTGGCAGGAGTAATGGAGCCCCTTCAATTTCTCCTCCCACTTCGTTGAAGGGGCGCTGCGCAGAGAGGGAAAGCTGCACAGTGCCTCTCCAGCGAAGCAAAGCCAGGAGAGCAAGAGGGATTGGTGTGCACTGACCCCTCTCGCTCTCCAGGCTTCAGCGAAAGCAACGCGAAGCCTCCGGAGCGTGGTGGGAACTCTCCCACTGCACTTCACGTTGCTATTGCTGAAGCCATGGAGCCTGCATTCACTCCATAAGACTCACACACATTTCCCCTTAATTTTTGGAGGGGGGAAAGTGCATCTTATAGAGCGAAAAATACGGTACTTCTTTGTAGAAAGGAAGAAGGAGGACATGGCAAGAGAATATTCCCCCTTTTCTCCTATCTCCTGCCTCCATGGAAGAACAGCCATTGCATCCCCATTCCCAACCTCTAAGGAAGCTGCCTAGCTTGAGCAGAGGCGCGTTTATGAATTGGTTGCATAGTACAAAAACCAAGTGTGGCTGCTTCTGCTGCAGCACCTCTGCTACTGCTAGAAAGAGTCTGCCAGAAGCAGACGGGCAGCTATACATGTAACGGTCTTCTGCCTTCCATGGAGCCAAATCCAGTAGAAGCTGTCCAGCACCAATGGTGCCCTTAGGGCCGGAAAGAAAAGGTTGTCCACTCTTTTGGACTTCTTCCACCAATCTGCTGAGCAGCACCCAGGGGGAGGGGAGCTCACTGGACGGCTGCATGTAGCATTTGCAAGATTACAAAGAAGCCACAGAGACTGGATTAGAAGGAACAAACGTTACTTAGCGGTGTGCTGCTAGCAAACTTAGCTTTCTTTCCCTGCTGGGGACACCCAGAACTGATTCCTGCCTCCCTCCCCACCTCAATACAACCATTTCTAAATCACTTTAGTTCCTGCTCACACTACAGCTGAAAGCTCCTCTGCAGGAGCTGTCACATTTGTGCAGCCCCAGTAAGCCCTAGTTTGGTTTATCATTAAAACAAACCAGTGTTTTCCAATCAAACGCAAATTGCAATAAGGAAAGTAAAAAGCCTGTCGGAAAAGCCACTTACTGGTTGCAATATCGCCATTTTGATTTAGCACCAGGCATTTCTTGTGCTTCCTTTAGGAGCAGAACGTCCAAACTGCAAGTTGGCAACTGATTAAGGACCATCTGCACAGGCCAGTAGGTCCGGAGTGAGACAATATTAAGAGCCTGGAAAAGGCTACGGCCTTTGGCAGAAAATAAAGTGAGAGTCTACTAAGTGAGAGTCAACGTAAACACTGAAAGCTGATGCATCTGGAGAATCATTATCCTGAGCTTGAGATATTAAAAGGAAGGGAGAATGTTAGGAAGTAGTGATATCTAAACAGACCCCTGGGGATCTAAAACCTTTGCTTACACACATTTTATTAAAGTTAAACAAACATATATTGGGTGGGAAACGGATATGAACCTGAAAAAGGAAATGGTCCAAAATGAAGAAATGCACACAGAGAGATAGGAAGCACTCGCCTCTCCCCATGAACAATTCTCAAACTGCGTGAACACAAGAAACAAATAATTAAACACACCCAAGGTTCTTATCCATGGGGGAGGGTTCTTATCCTACCATATTTTTGCATAATTCATTGTCTAGACTTGGCCCCTTCCAATCAACCACGTCTGGAGAGTGATCATTCACTTGCATCAGGTGTGATTGATTGATTGATTGATTGAGTTATTCCCAATGCAGAGATGCAACAGGACCCACATTAAGAGGAAGCTGCTGCTATTTTCAGGAAAGACTACAAAAGTAATGGATTTAGTAACCTCTGCTTGAATCACCTCCTTCGAATCAAGAGGAATGCTCAGATCAGTGAACTGGGTGGATACAAAGAAAGCAGACAATTCTTACTCTTCTACTGAGCAAGAGCAAACTTTTGGGGGGTATAAGAATGATGCGTCTCCAAATGCAACTGCTAAAAAGTCTGCCCCAGCTATCAAAAGGAAAACAGCACTCTGCACGCTTCCAGACACGTCCAATGACTTATTTCGGTAGAGTCTTTTTTTAGAAAAACCTTCTTTCCAAATAGAAACTATCAAATCTCCCACCCATTGTGCATTGTACATAAAATGTTCCTGCAATTCTTTATTCTTTGCTTTGCATGAAATTTACCGTATTTTTCGCCCTATAGGACACACTTTTTCCCCTCCAAAAATGAAGGGGAAATGTGTGTGCGTCCTATGGGGCGAATCCAGGCTTCAGGAAGCTATCCGCAAGCCTTGCGAGCCTGGCAGGAGTTCCCGCCAGGCTTGCAAGGCTTGCGGGCAGTAGCCTGCAGCCCGAAGCACAGGGCACGCTCCGGAGCGCACGCTTCAGGCAGATATCGGGCAGCCCCACAAGCTCGGGGGACAACGGGGCAAGCCGCTGCCCCACGGAGGCTAGGGAGGCTGTCCCTGAAGGCAGAAGAGGGAGACGGAGTGCTCCTTCTCCCTCTTCTAGCTTGGGGATGGCTGCGGGGGGGGGGAATAATTTTTCCCCCTTGATTTCCCCCCAAAAAAACTAAGTGCGCCCTATGGGGCGAAAAATACGGTAGTTAATAAATGAACACTGCCCCATACTTTACAGATGCAATATTTACTGTGAGCCATGGCTAAATACTAGAGAAATGCCATAGTTTAACTATGGCTTGAGATGATTTGTAAACAGGGCCAATGAAATTAATGGACAACAGGCTGAAGGAGGATAAAAGTGCTACAAACAACCCATTGTTATGGAATTCACTGCCGTAAGACATACTGCAGGGATCCTTAATGTAGGTGACTCTTTTAAAAAGATCAGACTCATTCGTGTAGGAGAGAGAATATTTGGGAGGAAAATCCTATCAACGACTATTCGCTATCAGCTGAATGGGAGCCTCCATGTGAAGCAGTTTACCTAAATATCATCTGTTTCTGTTATGTACTGAAGTTCTCGCCCTGGGCCAGCAGGGGGATACTGTAGATAGTTGTGCAAATAAGGGATCGAAAGTGACGTTCAGTGATTGGATAGTTTTAGAAAATTGTTACAGTTACGTTGTACTGGAGCTCTATATAAGCAGGCTGACTGAACCCTTCAGTTCAGTTCTGTTCTGGCCTGTGAATAAACAAGAGCTGTTTGAAGAATCGCTGTGTCGTCTGCTATGTCTACCCACAACTTAACAGTTTCCATATCAAACAGTCGGTGCCTATCAACATTTTTGCAGCATGTTCTCCGCAGAGACTTCGGAGGGGATCCCTGTCACCATCGCACGGATTAGTGCTGAAAGGAGATTACTGTAATTGCACAGTGCATTCCCCTACAACTAGCTCCAATAACGGTTCCCTTGTCATCCTATCGATGCCTTTGGAGAACTAAGGGGCATCCTGTTCCCACAGCGGCCAGGCAGAATCCCATGGAAAGCCAGAGAAGTCTGCAAACAGCAGCAATCCTGCTCATGCAGACATATCATGGAGTGTAAAATCAGTGAGCAATCAAGAAAATAAAACTGGGTTCTATGGTAAGCCTTCTTGGAAGGGTTTTCTCAAAGTCAGCTGTCAGGGAACTGCCATCAGGGCTGGAGGGAGAGAGAGAGCTCCAGAGGGATTCCAAAGAGTGTCCCGGGATGGGGAGAGGCAGCCCGTCTTCTGGGGAAGGGAAGCAGCGTAGCACCAGTGGAGAAGGGGGGCAGATGGGGGAATCGGCGAGGCAGTCCCATGACTCCTTGCCGGGAACCAGCAGGGAGAGTGAGGGCCCTCCGCTGCCTACACCCTTCTTGCGCAGAAGGCTTCCGCGCAGGGAGAATAGGAGGAGACTAGGCATCAAAGAGCTTTTGTGCTGGAAGAAGTTCAAGAAACGCCCACTGACGGATTCTGCCAGTGATTGAGACAGTCACGGGTGAGTGACTGTCCGGACAGAAAAGGTTCACTCAGGCAACCCAGCCAAGTGTTGGCACCGATTTACGCACAAGCAACCCCTAGAACCATTACATCAGCATATAAATGTTTTAAATGAATTAAAATAACACCATAGCTGTCAACTTACAGATTTGAAAATAAGGGACCAGCAGCCTTGAAAATAAGGGATCAACAATTACTTTGATAAAATACATATTTTGTTGCGTGCAAATGGCTTTAGATTCCTATTAGGTCCATAAATTACCATATCACACATATTCAACACAAAAAAGGCAACAATTTGTTGTTGACAAAGGACAGCTGGACATAGAAAGGGCCCCATTACCTTCAGTAGCTTATTTAAGGGACATCATCAATAAGGGACAGCAGCGGGACATGGCGCTGGGATAAGGGACTGTCCCGCCAAATAAGGGACACTTGACAGCTATGAATAACACAACCTTAACATATTTAAACATCAGAATTTCTTACCCTATCTCAAGATTCAGAGGTGTTCACAATGGCAAGGCTCTTGTTAACCTGCACCTGGCTGGAAGAAAAACTTAGCTAGTGAATAGGAATCGAGTCTCACACTAGGAAAACGGCACAAATGGCACTGCATAGCAACAATATCAACGCTGGTTTATGCGATTGCGTAGATTTCAAAATACTGTTATGGGCTACCATGCCTGAATTCCTTCTAACACTGTATGACTTTGCAATTAAGAATGATTGCTAATTTATGGAAAATCAGTGACCATGTGAGAGATCAAATCATACCAGCAAGAGCGTGGGATGAAGTTATGAAACTTGTCTGTCTTAGTCTGAGTAGGGACCAAGATTCTTGGAAAGGAGACAGTATGAATTTGGCCAGAAAATGATAGAATAGTTCTGGCTTTAAGGGTCTCAGCAGGCTACTGACTGCTGGTGGGGGCAGACAAGCAACAGTATGAGACATCTCTGCTAGAATATATGCACCGGCTCCCATATGCTACTGGCTCCGATTGGTATAGGGTCCCACAGATCTTAAAGACCAATTGAATGCTTATATCACAGCTCAGTCCCTGAGAGCATCCAGTTTTCCCCCATATCACAGAAGCTAAACTGGCTAAATACCAGGTATTTAATTTTGTTGCTCCCTTGCTATAGAATACTTTTCCAGCAGAAATTCGGCAGTCATTCTTGATTTTGACGCTGAGGCGTCTCTCCGTTATTTTTTTATTCTGCCTGCAACTGCTTAAAACATTCTGAATTAGCAAGTCATTTTTCCGATTATGTTGTACTATTTCAAATGCAGTTTTATGTTTTATTGTTGCACACCACACTGATGTTTTACGATCTGGTGGCATATAAATACTTTTATAAATGAAAGAAACAAAGCACTACAGAAGAAACAGTGGGCAGTATTTAATCATTCTCAGCAAATTTCAATGGGGCCGCTCCAAATATGACTTCTAATTGTGTATCACCCACTCAGTAAAGCAACATCTGCCTCCCATCTGAAATACCAACTTGGAACAAAAAGTTTCTGGAGGATAAGAAGAGAACTTGCATGGCAAGCTTCCCTAGGGAGTGAATTCTGAAGAGCAGATCCCATTGCACCTTCATGCCACTCCCAAACTTATGTAGGGTTTTTAATTGGAGCAGGTATTCTTCTGAAGATCTCAGCGTATGGGTTTCATTTTATTCTTCTTCCTGTAGTCTATCCCTGCCACCAGACATCTGTTCTCAATTACCACTTCCTCAGGCCTGGCATAAAAAAGTAGAGCTGGGTGTAATCAACTTACTAGTGCCATTTTATTTATAGGCAGCTTTTTGCCACCCAAGTGGTGGTAAGATCACGCCAGATCGCCAAATACACTGCTCCTAGAAGTTTCATGTAGATATTGAAGAATGTGGTGGACAAGATCAGATCTTGAGGAGCTCCACTAGACAAATTCCACAAAGCAGTGCAAAGCATAAATGCATCAAGATCTTCCTGACAAGGAGACTGCACATTGCAATGCCTCAGAAGGTCACAATGGTAGCAACAGAGATCCAAGAAAATCAGCCTGCTTGGATAGGGCCCTATACAGTGGTACCTCTGGATGTGAATGGGATCCGTTCCGGAGCCCTGTTCGCATCCTGAGCAGAACACAACCGGCGTCTGCATGCGCCGCGATTTGCTGCTTCTGCACATGACGTCATTTTGAGCATCTGCGCATGTGCGAGCGGCGAAACCCGGAAGTAACCCATTCCGTTACTTCTGGGTCGCCGTGGAAGGCAACCTGAAAACGCTCAACCTGAAGCGACTTTAACCCGAGGGATAACTGTTTATCTCTTGACATACTTTTTTAAAAAAAATGTTTAGGGGTACTCTCATTTTCCTACTCATATTGAAATACTGCCCCTCAGTATTTGAGGCCAAACTTAGATTCACAAAATGTTTAGGGGTATGCGTACCCCTGCGTCCCCCCAGAAAAAAGCACTACATAGACCCACCAGTTAACCACTGCAGCTGCCAAGTCAGATTGATAACAATCTATAGGATCATTTCCCACCTGAATGTCCCAGAGCCATACTGCTACCACCCCATCCTTTCAAAGGAAGGGTAAGGTAGAAATTTAACAAACAAACAAATAAACTTTGCCCATAAAACTGACCAGATTAGTTAGATTCAGGGGATCTAAGGATAACTTCTAAAGTAGAAAACACACAATTGCCTCCTTCAAGAGAGGAGGATAGGAGTCCCTCCCTAAGAGAGGAAACCATCACAGAATGGACCAAACTGAGTAGCTCAACTTGACTGGCTACAGTCAGCCAAGTGTGTGTGTGAAACTGGCTAGAGACCCCCCAAGAACTCTGTTAATGTCCTCTGGGAAAATCACTCAAATTCAGCCAAGCAACTGCAGTCAGTGAAAATCAATATGGCATTCAAGTTGTAAACTCAGGTCCCAAGATGTGGGGGAAGATCCAAAAGGCAAAGGGAAACACAATGAATTATATTTTTCATAAAATTTATATACTGCTTGACTATAAAAACAAAAACAAATTATGCTTGGCAGCTGAATTGCCATTTAGGCAAAAATGAGGGCGCATACAAAAAAGCAAAAAGATAAAAACAGCAATACATAATTATCAAAATCCCAAAGGCAGCCTGCACATAGTAACTAATGACACAACTAATGGGCCATTTCAATTGGGGTTTAGGCCCAGCTTTGGCACCTAAACTGCTTTGGCTGCCCTGTATGATGACCTCTGCCAGGAAAGAAAGAAATGTGTCCCTCTTAATTCTCCTTGACCTCTCAGTGGCTTTTGATCCCATCAACCACGGTATCCTTCTGGAGCAGACGTCCGAGTTAGGCACTGCTTTGCAGTAGTTCTGGTTCTACTTGGGTGATCATTCCCAAGGGTGATACTCTTCGGGCCCCTGAAGCCTTCAATGTGGGGTTCCCCAGGGTTCAATTTTATCCCCTAGACTGTTCAGCATCTCCATCACAGGTCAGCAAGGTTTACCATATATACTCGAGTATAAGCCAACTTTCTCAGCATATTTTTAACGCTGAAAAAGCCCCCCTTGGCTTATACTCGAGTGAGGTGGGCGGTGGCAGTGGAGAGACGAGCGGTGCAAAAGGAGCCCTCTTGGGCTGCTTGTTCTTCCTCCACTGCTGCCGCCACCACCAGGTTTATGGTGTGGTGAACCGGCTTATACTCGAGTGAATAAGCTTCCCCAGTTTTTTGTGCTAAAATTAGGTGCCTCGGCTTATATTCGGGTCGGCTTATACTTGAGTATATACGGTATCTTGCCTGGGCCGGATCGGTCCCGCGGAGATCCCTCCATGGGCCGGATCGCGTGGCCGCTTGCAATTTTCAGCACCTGCATCTACACAGACATGTTTTTTTGCACTGCGGAAGCGAGTCCCTGCGCCGCGCTGCACCAGTTTAGTGCAGCGTGTGAGTGGGCAGCTCAGTTCGGGAGCGGCCCGTGGGCCGGTCAAATGACCTCCGCAGGCTGCTTCTGGCCCATGGGCCTTAAGTTTCTGACCCCTGATCTACATGAAACCGCTGAGTGGGGTTATCCATAATTCTGGAGTTCATTGTCAGCAGTATGCTGAAGGCACACCGCTCTACTTCTCTTTGCGGGTGAGGCAGCGGAAGTGCTGGACCAGTGTCTTGCCTCAGTAATGGGTTAGATGAGAGTCAATAAACTGAAGCTCAATCCAGATTAAGACTGGGGCACTGATAGGTGGCAGGGCTCTAGACTGGATGGCTTGCAGGTTGCCTGCTCTTCATGGGGTTACACTTCCTCTGAAGGAGTGGGTATATAGCTTCAGGGTTCTTCTGGATCTTGAAACTTGGGCAGCCTCCGTGGCACTGAGTTCCTTCCATCAGTTCCAGCAGGTGGCCCAGCTGTGCCCCTATCAGGATAAAGGTAAAGGTAAAGGGACCCCTGACCACTAGGTCCAGTCGTGGCTGACTCTAGGGTTGTGGCGCTCATCTCACTTTATTGGCCGAGGGAGCCGGCGTACAGCTTCCAGGTCATGTGGCCAGCATGACTAAGCCGCTTCTGGCTAACCAGAGCAGCGCACGGAAACACCGTTTACCTTCCCGCCGGAGCGGTACCTATTTATCTACGTGCACTTTTGAGCGTGCTTTTGAACTGCTAGGTTGGCAGGAGCAGGGACCGAGCAACGGGAGCTCACCCTGTCACAGGAATTCGAACCGCCGACCTTCTGATCGGCAAGCCCTAGGCTCTGTGGTTTAGACCACAGCGCTACCTGCGTCCCATACATCAATCCTTAAGTAGCATTAAATATTATGTGTCAGCTTGTCTCTTAGCTCTTCTGTTTGCCTTCCCTTTGGGGATGTTTGCCTTATGGAACCATCTACAAATACTTGACAATTAAAAGTAAAGGTAAAGGGACCCCTGACCATTAGGTCCAGTCGTGGACGACTCTGGGGTTGCGGCACTCATCTCGCTTTACTGGCCGAGGGAGCCGGTGTACAGCTTCCGGGTCATGTGGCCAGCATGACTGAGCCGTTTATGGCGAACCGGAACAGCGCACGGAAACGCTGTTTACCTTCCCAACGGAGCAGTACCTATTCATCTACTTGCACTTTTGAGCGTGCTTTTGAACTGCTAGGTTGGCAGGAGCAGGGACTGAGCAACGGGAGCTCACCCTGTCGCAGGAATTCGAACCGCCGACCTTCTGATCGGCAAGCCCTAGGCTCTGTGGTTTAACCCACAGCACCACCCACTGCACTTACTGCCAATCAGTTTCTGTTCCGAATTCAAAGTGCTGGTCTTGACCATATAAGGAGAGCCGATTTAAATTTAGCAAGTTTATTTCTATTATATATGGTAAACCATTTAAGTCAGTGATGGCCAAACTTGGCCCTCCAGCTGTTTTGGGACTACAATTCCCATCATCCCTGACCACTGGTCCTGTTAGCTAGGGGTGATGGGAGTTGTGGTCCCAAAACAGCTGGAGGGCCAAGTTTGACCATCACTGATTTAAGTTGTTTTAGCTGTTTTAATAAACTAAATTTGGCTTACTTTTATGTGGAGTTTAGAAATATTTTCTATATTGCAGTAAACAGAAATGAAAACGTTTGCCATATTAATTTTACATGCCATCCAAATGTCTCAACATCCAGTGGTTCCCAAACTTTTTCAGCCCCCACCCCACCCTGGCTTGGTTACATAAACTCTCCCCCCGCGCCACCCTAAAAAACCCCATTGTTTTGAACAGTAGTTTGCCTGACCCACTAAGGAAGATTATAACACAATAAACTTCAGAACAGTAACAATTAATTGCACATTTGTTCAAAACCCAAATAAAACTATGTTGTTTAATTAATTAAACATCGGTGAACAAGACTGTACCCCAGTGTGTCAGAACATTTGTGGTAATTTTATTGAGTATCCAAAACACTAGATCAACGGAGGATGAATAATAAAAAAGCCTTGAAGGGAAGGCAGAAATTGCATAAACACAAATTAAAGAACAAATAGCAGCCACAGAGGTTGCAGCCAGTGTTGGAAACTCAGATATACAAGCTAGGTGCAACACCTCTATCTATCCTTAGCAACAGCACTCGGTGTCTTCTGTTTAGCTATTAAAGGCACAAAAACTTGCCCCCCCCCTTCCTGGATCCTACATAGGTTGCCACATCCCATTCACAGCCTTCCCATTAACTTCACTTTTAATGAAAAAGTATTTTAAAGACATCGACAGCACATCTGGCTTTAGGATGGGCTTTGGATTGCTGTTTACCGTATTTTTCTGTGTATAACACGCCCCCGTGTATAAGACGACCCCTATTTTTGGGGACACCAAATTAGGGAAATGGGGGGCGGGGATTGCCCAGAGGTGTTGAGCTACTGGGGGGGGGGATTGCCACCAATCGCTCACCCGCCTGACTGCCACTGCCAATCACACGCCTAGACTGAAGCCACCAATCGTCCGCCCGCTTACTGCCAACTTCCTGCCCAATTGCCACAGCAGCAGCAGCCAATCATCAGCAGGTCTTGTCGCATTCACCAATCACCCGCCCAGTCGCCACTGACAATCTCCTGTTCGTGGCTGCCACCAATCGCCCGTTCTCCCATGCACTATCTGATGACTCCCATTTTTTTCACATTTCCTTACAATTAAAAAAATTGCCTTTATACACGAAAAAATACAGAACTCTGCAACAATCCAAACTCTGCTTAGCTGAGAGCAAGTGTCACTGAATTCAATAGTACTTTCTTCTGCTAGACTTCTAATGTCAATTCTGGGACACGTTATATCACCCCACCAATCACCCAAGCACCATACCTTTTAGAAAGTGGTAGGAGGTATTCAAAAGCTTGGGAGAAATCCCAGATCAAAAGGAACCCTGGAGAAGGCAGAACATCAACTGCCTCAAGGGATCACAAAGGCACCACCCATCTTATATATGTTTACTCACAGAAGTACATTTTGCTGTGTTTTATGGTGCTTGCACCCAAAAACAGGATCCAAGGAAGGGAGTTGTTTTTGTGCGCCCTTGGGGCACACAATTCGCATTTGCAGGGAGATCTTTTTGGCTGGAATTGTACAAATCAACACCAGAATTGAGTTCACTGTTGACATTCCAGGCTGAGGAATGAGACCATACTGGTGCAACAAGCTTAGCGTCATCGTGGACTGAGCAACTGTGACACAAACTTGGAACACAAACCCAGTTAAGAAAAGTCTTTGAGTCCCATCCCTATTCATCCCCAAGGGGAAATAAGCCCCAAACTTACACACACACACACACAAAAACACCCTGCGATCCTTGGATGAAAGGAAGTAGATTATTATATTATATTATATTATTATTATATTAATAGTTGTTGTTGTTGTTGTTGTTAACACCAATTGGTTAGTGCCTAGTGTATCACTAGGGCTAAGTAATACACTTCACCCCACCACAACTATTTTTAAAGGGGGGTGAATAATATTTGTTTGGTGAAATGCTATATAATTAATAACAAAAAGCAGACAATACAAATGAGGCTCTTTAAAAAGGTGGAAACTATGCCAGTTCATTGATTTTGCAACACAGCAACGTGCCACCATTCTGAGATTAATTTTCTTAAACATCACGTTCTTCATTAAGCAGAAGATATCTGTCCCCTTCTAGCAACAGATCTAACATTGCCCGAGTTGTTAAAACTTTCAAAAATGGTGACAGGTTTGACTTGCCTACAAGCATGGAAAGCCCCCCTTCACCTGAAACATCTTTGTTATGTTTGTACGATTATCAGACTATGGAGATCCTGGACTGAGTCATTACATCAGCCATGGGTACTTGCTCTGAAAACCCTAAATATCTCATATCTTTTCTGCAGCTATTATAATGAACTGTTACTTTGGATGGGAAAGACAAAAGGCCAAACTCCTGTGCACTTTGAGAGCAGAGTATGAAGTTTCTTCTATGGGCCTCTACCAGAACATAGACCACAGAGCCACCGGTGTTCCTTCTAACCATTATGCCACGCTGCCTCTCCAGTGATCGAGCAGGAAAATCCGACAGGAGCTGAGAAGGGTCAGAACAAATCTTCCCCTGGGGGTGAAGGTGATAAAGCTGATGTACACTTAATTACAGGAGGCACAGAACTAGGCATTGCGAGTAAAAGGTTGCAGGAGAGCAATTGAGAGACAACTGCTAGTGAAAACATAAGTGCTGCATGCAAGTGCTTATAAAAAGGTAAAGGTAAAGGGACCCCTGACCATTAGGTCCAGTTGTGACAAACTCTGGGGTTGTGGCGCTCATCTCGCTTTATTGGCCGAGGGAGCCGGCGTAAAGCTTCCGGGTCATGTGGCCAGCATGACTAAGCCGCTTCTGGTGAACCAGAGCAGCGCACAGAAACACCATTTACCTTCCCGCTGGAGCGGTACCTATTTATCTACTTGCACTTTGACGTGCTTTCAAACTGCTAGGTTGGCAGGAGCATGGATTGAGCAACGGGAGCTCACCCCGTCGCGGGGATTCGAACCGCTGACCTTCTGATCAGCAAGCCCTAGGCTCTGTGGTTTAACCCACAGCGCCACCTGCGTCCCTCACAAGTGCTTATACGCTATTGCTAAAAGCCTCTGAACCATGATAGGTGAACTAGAGTGTTTGGTCTTACAGGATGGCATCTAATGTGAAGAATGGGAATGTGGTGGAACACAGAAAACCAGTGGGACACAGTTGTGTCTATGGACACAAAATCTACTGGAAGGGCCTATTGGAGGTGGTGTCACTATGTACATCAAAGAGAGCAGTGAGTCCAGCAAACTGGAAACCCCAAAGGGACAGATGACTCCACATAATCATTGTGGGCACTGGTACCAGGACCCATGAGTAGTTTAGCACTGGAAACATGCTCTCATCCCCCTGATCGAAATGCTTAGGAAGATCTTATACAGTGGTACCTCAGGCTACATACGCTTCAGGTTACAGAGTCCGCTAACCCAGAAATATTACCTTGGGTTAAGAACTTTGCTTCAGGATGAGAACAGAAATCGTGCTTCTGCGGCGCAGCAGCAGCAGCAGGAGGCCCCATTAGCTAAAGTGGTGCTTCAGGTTAAGAACAGTTTCAGGTTAAGACCGGACCTCCGGAACGAATTAAGTACTTAACCTGAGGTACCACTGTACATGGGTAGGCAAACCAAGGCCCGGGGGCTGAATTCAGCCCAATCACCTTCTAAATCCGGCCCATGTGTTTTTTACATGAGTAGAATGTGCCCCTTTACTTAAAATGCATCTCTGGGTTATTTGTGGGGCATAGAAATTTGTTCGTTTTTTTCCTTCAAAATATAGTCCGTCCCCCCACAAGGTCTGAGGGACAGTGGACCGGCCCCCTGCTGAAAAAGTTTGCTGACCCCTGATCTTATAGAAGGCACCCCGAGAGTCATCTAGTCCACTTTCTGTAATGCAAGAATCACAGCTAAAAAATTCCTGACAGATGTTGGATCACAGGCTTCAGAAAGCAGTGGAAACACATGTGGCAGCAGCTTCAGAGGGAGGGAAGGTACAACTTGAGATTTCTTGGAGACATTCCAACTCTGCTCTCTGAGTGTGCAAGGTGCATACAACCTCATTTGGCAACACAGCTGCACCACCTATTTCAACACCCTATTACAAGAACAATGTTTCCAGCTGCAACCATACTGCAACTAGGGATGGGCATTATCTGCCAAATCTGCTTTCTTATTTATGTGCAATTTTTTTCTTTTTTAAAAAAAAAGATCTCTACCCCTTTAATTCAAAATAAACAGCTATTTATTTGGTTTTTCTTAAGGGTTTCTTATTTCCCAATCTTTCCAAAGTTCTGTTCTCCACATTAAAAAATCATCATCATCACAAACTGGTATCAAAAAGTTCTCACGAAAATTCAGCAAGATTTTAGTGCAACTTTTAAATATACACAATTTTGTATGCAACTTTTCAAATTCAGTGTATTTTTGTTCTTACTTCCACTAATATACATATTTATATGCACTCCTCTCCCTGCTACATTATTATTTGTACACATTACTTGTCTGGAAAACTGCACTGAAAAATTAGGAGACGTGTGAATTTTGAGGGCTGGCTGTGTTACGGTTTGCAGATCGTTTCTGAAAGTGTGAGTTGGGTATGTTTGCCTTTAAACGCAAACTGAATCAAATTTATCCTCCATTCCTAGCTGCAGCCTCCGCAGAGAAACAGCAACTGGAATTTAGAGACACCCCCCCCCGACTTGTTTGCTTGTCAGGGGCCTATAAATCTTCTACACGCTTCCAAAGCACTGTGGCTTTCCTTCAAGTTTTTATTCTGCCTTTGAAAAGCGATTGAAATTTTGCCAGATTATTTTATACGTTTGTGCATTCAAAACATTCCCACCATGTTGAGTCGAAAGCTCTCGGGAGGAACAGCTGCTCCTGTGAGAGTTCAGTAACTGGATAATTCACCCTTTCCACATTTGGCTCCTAGCCAGGCTTCAAGACTGCGCATTTTTCGTTTGGTTCTGGGGGATTCAGATTTTGAACCTGCAACCATGTTACTGAAACCTGAAGAGGTCTGAGCTCAGACTGCGCTTTAAGATCCAATCTGCTTAGGTAAGCGGAAACACACAGAACGGCTGGACAGACACCTTGTCACAGCACAGAGAAGACTTCTCAACGCTGCAAGCCCATTCAAATTTCCTTGGGATTTTCCATTCACCCGCTGCTAAGTAAGCCCTTCTTCCCCTCTCTCTCTGTGGCCGGCCACCTAGTTCAGCCTATTTTATTGCTCTTCATACACAGTTTCAAGAGCTCTGGCTAATGATAGCACAAAGTCTCATTCAGAATCAAGACCCAATCCATGCCATGCACGGCACTGTTGTCCATCAATCACGGATGTCAGTGCACATTACGTTTCAGGCAGAAAATGTTGGATTTGAAACAGAATGCCAGATTCAGGAATGTGTCTTGTTCCCTACTAGGAAACACAGCTCAGGGCTTTTCAATTTGGGACGGAGGAAAGGAGACGAAGGTGTCTTCTTCGGTGGAAACAGGATATGCTTATAAAATTATTAACATCGCAAGGAGAGTGTATAAAGAAATTTTTACTACCTCTCCAGAAAACACTTGAACTCAGGGTCACCAAATTAAACATACTGGCAACGGGTTCAGGACAGACAAAATAAAGTATTTCTTCATGCAATACATAGCTAAGTTTTGTAATTCAGTGTTACGACAAGTGGTGATGGCCACTGGTTTAAATTACTAGAAGAAGCACAGACAAATTACTTATAAGAATAAATGCTGGTCATTGACCATAACAGGGAAAAATGATTTTGACTTGTAATATTTTTTATATCAACTGCCAACTCATAAAAAAAAACCTTGAGGAAGTGTACAATAAAATCATTAAACCATACAATGATAAAATACAGAATAAATGACCAATCAGATTGCGTCTTGCAATGCAGTTTTTAGGATTTTAAGTGCTTGTTTGATTTCCAGTGTTCCAAATTACTGGGGCCATAACACTAAAAGCCTTGGTTCATGGACAAACGAAACCAATTTGAGGCATCCGTGAGAGGCCCCTTCTGTATTATACATTTTAAAAAGTATCACACGCCACAGTCATGGCTTCCCCAAAGAATCTTGGGAACTGTAGTCTCTTAAGGGTGCTGAGAGTTGTTAAGAAACCCTCAGAGATCTTCAATTCTTAGAGTTGCCTGGGAAGAGGGAAGATTGCTAAACCACTGAGAATTGCAGCTTTGTGAGGGTAATGCACACCAGGTTGGCCCCCTCATCCAACGAGGCCTTATTATGGACCAAGCTGCATTCAATAACAATACCAGAAAATTTAGGGGGCACAGGGGAAGAGCAACCAGAGTCCTGTGGACGAGAGGGAAATGGCGTGCAAGCAACCATACCCTCATCAACCACACTTATCCTTCCTTCCCTCGCGGAGGGTGGCTCAGTGAACAAGTAATAGCTATGATAGCTACACAGAACTTATTGGAAGCAACCAACAGAACATTTCATCACATGTGGTGGGAATGTAAAAAAGTGAAAAGCTTCTGGGAAATGATATATAACGAGATGAAAAAAATGTTGACATATACATTTATAAAGAAACCAGAAGCATTTTTACTGGGCATTGTAGGAAGTGATATAAATAGAAAAGAATATACGCTGTTTTTATGTGCAACGACGGCAGCAAGAATATTATTGGCACAAAAATGGAAGCAAGATGAATTACCGACGAAAGAAGAATAGAGGATGAAATTAATGGACTATGCAGAACTAGACAAACTAACAGGAAGGATTCGAAATCTGCGGGACCAGAAATTCATAGAAGACTGGTATAAATTTACAGACTATTTGAAAAGTAATTGTGATGATCAGACTATGTTTGTAGGTTTGCAAGAAGTGTTGTGAGGTGAATTATTGGAACTATTGCAGATGGTTAGTTAAGATAATTAAAGGCAATATGAATTTAAGAAATGCATAAGAAGTGATAAAAACGGTGGATCATCAGAGGTGCTGATGGAAGTCCAAAAAAGATTGTATAAGTGGTGAAGTTTTGTGGTATGTATTATAATTTATATGTTAAAATTAATAAAAATTATTATTAAAAAAAGGAAGCAACCAACAGACAAAGGCCACAAAATCCATGTTGTGTTCATAGGCTTCCCATAGTTATATTCTTGACCACCAAAGGAGACAGAATGCTGGATTTTTTGGTCACAAAAATCACAGAACCGAAGAATGCATTATAAGCTATCTATGATCAATACAGAAAATCCAAACCCAAGGCATCTCCAGCAGATGGCTGCCAGCCTCTGCTTGAAGACAGGGAACTGGTTCCAATGTCTAACTGCTCTTAGTGTCGAGAGGGTTCTCCATGCAGAACTTTGAACTTGTCTCTGCTGAATTTCATTTTGCCATGAATCCAAGTTCTCCACCCTGTTAACTTCATTTTGAAAATATATTTCTGTTCTTCCGAGGTGCCAAATTAGTCCTCCAAGCTTTATGCCATCTGCAAAATTTTGTGCAGACTTTATGAAGATTCCTTAGACCTCTTCATTCAAGATAAAAATGTTAAAGAACTCCAGGCATGACAGAGCGCTGCTGCACTCCACTCAAAACCCGTCTACAGAATGAAGATGAGCCATTAATGAGCAGTCTGTGTGTAGCTTTCCAACCAAAAGTGAATTCACCTGATGGTACTATCGCCTATCCCAGGCAGAGGCAAACTCGGCCCTCCAGATGTTTTGGGACTACAATTCCCATCATCCCTGACCACTAGTCCTGTTAGCTAGGGATCATGGGAGTTGTAGTCCCAGAACATCTGGAGGGCCGAGTTTGCCTATGCCTGGCCTATTCTGTATTTAACGAGTTTGCTAACAAAATATCAGGAAGGGCTTTCATTTCAAAGAAACCCCATAATTCAAGATGGCGACCAAGTTGGTGTCTTGAACTAATGCTTTCTATGGCTGTACAGTGGTACCTCGAGTTAAGTACTTAATTCATTCTGGAGGTCCGGTCTTAACCTGAAACTGTTCTTAACCTGAAGCACCACTTTAAGCTAATGGGGCCTCCCGCTGCTGCTGCCGCACGATTTCTGTTCTCATCCTGAAGCAAAGTTCTTAACCTGAGGTAATATTTCTGGGTTAGCAGAGTCTGTAACCTGAAGCTTATGTAACCTGAGGTACCACTGGACAGTCAAACAATTGAATTCTGGCCTGAATAACAAGAAAACCGCTCTCAAAGAAGAGTTCTATATTGGAATCAAAGAGAAAAAGCAAGGGGGAATAAAGGCATTGAGTCCAACTTCGGAGAGAGCTCTGAATGGGTAAATATGAGGCAGCTGCTGAAGGAGAATTTCAAGGAATCACATCACTATAAAGTATTTATATACACCATGTTTGTGTTATTGAGTTTAGTAGGATAGAACCACTGGTAATCCTTCTGTTGATAGAAGATGGAAAAACCCAAGCCAGCAAATGAAAGGAAGCCTTCAGCTTTTAGTCTCAGAAACTTGAATAAAGTGAATTTGCTGAAGATAATGAAGAAAGCAATGCAACCAGACAGGGACATTCTACAACATAAAGGTTTACAAGGCCGGTAGAGAAGCAAACGTCTGAGGATTTTGCCAACATGCAGGATCAGTGATCAAGTGAGCTGATATTGTATTTGACAGAAACCAAGAAAAACAGAAACAGGGGCAGATTCACATCAGTGCAACAAGTGACGGGACAGCAACCCTAAAGACGCCTTGGCAATGCTTTAGAAAGATCTTGCTTGCTCCCTTTTTATCACCGGATCTCACATTCATACCAGAACCTTGAAGTTGTTGTTGTTCTTGTTATTTAAACAATTTATCCATGGCTTAAGTACTATAATCTCTAAGCGGTGTACAAGAAATAAGATGCGGGAAAGGTAAAAACTGGTTAAAACTACAAAACTCCAAGCTGCAATTAAAATGCTTGGAGGATAAAAACATCTTCCGTGAGCACTGGGAATTCCACAAGGAATTTCTGTCTGACCTCAGCTGGGCCCGTTGTTGTTCAACGTCTTTATAAACGACTTGGACAAAGGGTGTTCATCAAATATATCATCACTGTTTTGATACCATAAGATTGAATATCACCCCTTACATTAGAACTGTAAGAAAGTGTGCAGTGTGGAAAACCAAGAAGGAACAGGCAGAGCGCCACACCTAATTTTATAGTATATTGCTTTCAGACCAAACTTCCCCTTAACCATTATGCCTTCCTGCTGAGACATATAAGAACAAATGCAGCCCCAGCAGCCCTATCATCCTTTGCTATGTCTTATAAATTTGTTATAATATTTGACTTTTATTATTTTGAAACATTTTATCATTTTGAAGTAATTAATATATTACCATTGTTTTTTATGCATATATGAAATATGGACCGTAGAATTGACTGACACACACACACAAGTGAAAATGCACTTAATTTTAAATCTTACAGTCACATCTTAATCTTATTTAGAAAATGTATTCATTTTTCTAGTGAGCTGCGGATGATTAAAAAGCGACCATCTGGAGCTCAGCACCGCAGACGAAAGGCAGAAAAGGCTATGGAGCAAGCAAAGCAAGAGTTTTTCCTGAAATACTTTTGTACACAGAAAGCAGCTGAAGAATAAGAATATGCTTATACAGTGGAACCTCAGGTTAAGTATTTAATTCGTTCCGGAGGTCCGTACTTAACCTGAAACTGTTCTTAACCTGAAGCACCACTTTAGCTAATGGGGCCTCCTGCTGCGGCCGCGCCGCCGGAGCCCGATTTCTGTTCTCATCCTGAAGCAAAGTTCTTAACCTGAAGCACTATTTCTGGGTTAGCGGAGTCTGTAACCTGAAGCGTATGTAACCTGAGGTACCACTGTATGCCTCTTGTTGAAACCAGCACTGAAGGATCTGCCTGTGGTGCTATACTACAAATGACACAAACTCTAAGGCAAAAAAAAATGGCCAGTAGCACCTTAGAGACCAACTAAGTTTGTTGTTGTTATAAGCTTTCAGTGTATCACAAGAGGTTGGCAACCTAAGGCCCATGGGCCACAAGTGGCCCACAGGAGTTGTTTAACCAGCCCCCGAGCCGCCCGCTTGGCGAGTCCCCACACACTGCACTAAACCGACGCAGCGCAGCGACTCACTTCTGTGATGCCGGAAATAATGTCTGCACATGAACAGGTGTTGGAAATTGCGTCTGCGCAAACACAGATGCCGGAAGTCGTGGGTGAGTGCGCGATCCAGCCCACCGAGGGATCTCTGCTGCAGTGAACTGGCCCAGGCGAGGTAAACCTTGCCAACCCGTGGTGTATCTGAAGAAGTGTGCATGCACACGAAAGCTTATACCAAGAACAAACTTAGTTGGTCTCTAAGGTGCTACGTGGTGGGACACGGGTGGCGCTGTGGGTTAAACCACAGAGCCTAGGACTTGCGGATCAGAAGGTTGGCAGTTCAAATCCCCGCGATGGGGTGAGCTCCTGTTGCTCGGTCCCTGCTCCTGCCAACCTAGCAGTTTGAAAGCACGTCAAACGGCGTTTCCGTGCGCTGCTCTGGTTTGCCAGAAGCAGCTTAGTCATGCTGGCCACATGACCCGGAAGCTGTACGCCGGCTCCCTCGGCCTATAGAGCGAGATGAGCGCCGCAACCCCAGAGTCGGTCACGACTGGACCTGATGGTCAGGGGTCCTTTTACCTTTACCTAAGGTGCTACTGGACAATTTTTTATATATTTCAACTGCAGAAGATCAACACAGCTAACTACCTGAATCTAAGGCAGAAGTTTCACACATTAGACATATTTCTGGAAAACACACAAGAGGAAAAAGAGGATGTTAGGCAAAACGAGAGTACTGAAAAGTCTGCAAAATAAGATTTTATTGTGCCTGACAGTGGCAGGCTACTGATAGGAGTTGCATAGCTCCTGGCTCAACCCCAGCTAGGTCTGTGACTCAGTTCAAGCAGCAGCCACACACACACACACACACACACACACACACACACACACACACTTTGCCTCTTCCACCACTCCCTTTGGGTTGCTTCTGTTTGCTCAATGGGTTTCTTACTTGTGCTCTCCCTTGGAAATCATACATAACACAAATACCACCAGAGAAGCTCAAAGGCAATTTAAGTCTCGAATGCGGTATTAACTAACAGCCTCGCCAACTTAAACACTGCTCTCGCAACTGCAGAAATGGTGCTTAAACCCAGTTAAACTTTCATATATGCATAAACATACTTCATCAGTGTGCTGCCAATGCTGTGGGACACAGGCATCTATAGGCACTTGTGGTGGACATGACTGACGGTGGCAAATTTGAGGGAACAAGCGTTTAATGAGATAAGTAAAATCACTCATCAGTATATCAAAAAGCCTCCAGAGCTTGCATTACTGGATCTGTATTTAAATGAGAATTGGGACTTGGGAATTGGGAACCACTACAGTCGTACCTTGGAAGCTGAACGCCTTGGCTCCTGAACAAATCGGCTTCCGAACGATGGAAACCCAGAAGTGAGTGTTCCAGTTTTCGAACGATTTTCGGAAGCTGAATGTCCGGCACGGCTTCCGATTGACTGCAGGACGCTCCTGCAGCCAATCTGAAGCCACGCTTTGGTTTTCAAATGGTTCCAGGAGTTGAACGGACTCCCGGAACGCGTTCTGTTTAAAAACCAAAGTACCACTGTACTTGGATTTCTCCTAGTGGCAGCATTTTAGTTATACATATACTCTGGAAAGACTTAAAGGTGCGAACTTGAACACTTGGTACAAGAGAGTATGGTTATTGCCCTTACAGAGACTAGGAAGAGGAACACAGCACAAATACACCTTTGCAAATGGTAGACCTTTATTTCATTCACAAATACTCCAGAAAGCCAAGTATCAGTTCCAGTGGTGAATCACTTACTAAGAACGTGTTTTACTGATGTATACTGTTACAAGTTGTGGTTAAGTGTATTTTCTGGGGTCCCTGGGGAAATTTCATTGGTTTTGTTGGCTATGGGTTACCTTTATTTCCAGAATGTATATGTGATGATTCTGAAAATAATGCAAATAATTTTCTTTAAAAACCCAGCCTTATTGACTCATTGAAGTCGCCGAGTGATAAGGGATGACCTCTAAGTCACTGGTTTTCAACCGGTTGGTCAGGACTCACTAGCGGGTTGCGGCCTGATCCAAAGTGGGTCATTAGAGGCATGGCCACCATGCAAATATATGGTAAAAGATTAAGAAATGCAGGTTTGGGTTAAAAAATGGGTCCTGCATCTGAGAAGGTTAACGATACCTGCTCTAAGTGACTTGTTCTAGGGCAACCTTGATATCCTTATCAGAAAGAGTTGAACACGGATATAATCAGGGAAGAGTCGCTATTTCATGCTCATTAATTCAGCCCCAAATGTTTGTGATGTTAGAAAGGATCGTAGTTTCCTGTTCTATAATAAAATACGAAAGGGGGAAAGGACTTAGGTTGGTAGAAAATGAAATCACCATTAAACTATAGAAGAAGAAGAAGAAGAAGAAGAAGAAGAAGAAGAAGAAGAAGAAGAGGAATGCTCCTACTGGTCTGTGTCTCAGAAAAGGAAAGGAAATAAATCCCTTATTCCTCAAACAAAAAATGGCTAAGCATACGTAGCTGCATTTGTGCAAGTCAATGCCTGTTCCTCGGGTCTCTTTTTGCCTCGTTTCCCTTCCCTCCCAAAGGAACGAGACCTTGGGGTCATAATGGATAGCTTAATGAAGAGCTTTACCCAGCATGTAGCAGCCACCCAAAAGGCAAATTCCATGCTAGGGATCGTTAGGAAAGGAACTTAAAATAAAACTGTCAGTACTGTACTGCCATGATACAAATCTACGGTGTAACCACACTTGGGATGCTGTGTACAGCTGTGGTTGCCTCCCGTGAAGGATATTGATGGGGTGGAAAAGATTCAGATAAGGGCATCCAAAATGATAATGAAAGAGCAACTTCCTACTGAACTCAATGGGACTTATTGCTGAATATATTGAGATATATAGGATTGTGCTCTTAACCATCCTGCCATTCCTGTCTAGGCAGAGCAGCAACTCCATCAATCAATATCTGAACTCAAAACAAACTGTCTTTTGCACTTAGGGAAGACAGATCCACAAGAGGCACTTTTAATAGTTGTGTAGAGAAGGCCATTCCAGCAAGTATGACAAACTATACCTGCAGAAGATCCCTTATAACTTTCAAAGATGCAGGAGCCCCGATCGCTTCAGCCTCAACACTGAACATGTGAAAAAAAGAGAATAATGTAATCCTTGCATGTGAGAATGGATTCTACAGGAAACTGGTCTGCCAACCAAAGCCATATTTTATATCTGTTTTGTTTGTTTTAAAATTGGCAGCTTGCTTCATTGATTTTCAATGCCATTAAACCAAAGTGGTTTGAGGATTACGGTCAACATTTGTGAAAGCAAAATAATAAACTCAGTCCACATGAGAAAAATATTGAAGACAGAAATGTCGGGGGGAGGGGGATTGCATTAATTTGGAACACATGAGGACAAATGAGAAGGAATTCAAAAATGCAGAGCAAAAGAAAGAAATGGGAACGAGTAAACAATGCAAGGAAGGAAAGAAAAAGCAGGAAACAAACATATCAGATGCAAAATTGAATAGATGCAATAAAGTCTTTTGGAAGAAATCTGAGCAATGAAATGATGCTACAGGGTGAAAAATGGGCAGCTCTTGGAACAGGGAACCTTTTCCCCGTTGAGGACAGAATTCCTTCAAGAGGAAAGCAGTCGGGACCACAAGCCCCAAGTGGCCAAGGCCAGCCCCAAACAGGCCGCGGGCCAAATCACCCCCACCCACCCCCATTCTTACATACACAATTTGTCACCACACATACACTTCTCATTCACACACATCTTACAGGGATGGGTCACATATTTTTCCTTCCACACTGAGAAAGGGCACGGAAAGCAAAACCATGGGTCTGCCCCCCCCAGGGGCCAGGCTACAGAGCGCACGGCATATCAGGAGGCACACGGAGGACTCGATGCAGCCCACAGGGGAGATGTCCCCTGCTACCACCTGAAATGATAAACCTATGGGAACAAAGCCTGTGAAGCGCATTGTAGTTCTCAAAGTTACATCAGCACCACATCCTGTAAGACAAGAGTTGTTCCGCCTGGCCTTTGGCTTGGAATCAATTTGATTAGCTCCCCCTCTTTTTTCCTTTCTCCTCCTGTGATGAGGCTGCATTTTCATGTTTTAATGTTGTATTTCAATCAACTTGTTTTTATTATTGGTTCAGTTACAGATAGGTAGCTGTGTTGGTCTGCCATAGTCAAAAC
>JAXCMG010000101.1:571587-606590 GCA_034642415.1 Podarcis siculus
GGGAAGGTAAACGGTGTTTCCGTGCGCTGCTCTGGTTCGCCAGAAGCGGCTTAGTCATGCTGGCCACATGACCCAGAAGCTGTACGCCGGCTCCCTTCGCCAATATAGCGAGATGAGCGCCGCAATCCCAGAGTCGGTCACGACTGGACCTAATGGTCCTTTAATAAAGTAACTTCTTCTGTGCAAATCAGCATTTGTGCAAAGAAAGACGTTGCTCTCGTTCCATGGGTGTTTTCCTGCCAGTGGGGAAGGTACTTGGAAGGGGAGTGGGAGAAGCACAGTCGAAGGACTCTGGGGGTGTTGTTTGGGGCCCAATTGTCCCTCCCAAAGCATGCTCCCTTATCCTGGGTCGTGGCAACAGCTGACTTTGCCAGCACTGCCCTCCTCCTCCTCCTGCATCTGCTTGGGCAGTGGCAAAGCTCCAGGCTGGCTAAGAAGGAGGAAAGTGGCTAGAATCAGCACCAGTCGGCTTGGTACTCTAGATCCTGGGCTTGGGGGCTCCAGGGCTGGAAGCGGAGCGGCTACTCTTGGGGTTTCTGCAGCCTGTTCTGGCTGACCCTCCACAGCTCGCCCAGTCTGCCCACCCACTGCCTCTCACCCCACTGAGGTCAGCAGCAGCAGCCCCTGTCTGCGGCCAAGCAAACTGCATCATGATGACACGACTGCACATTTATTTAATGCAAGATATAAAAGCCAGTTTTCTCCCCCCCTATTTTATTGTTCTCTTCATTTAGTGTACAATCTTGACAACAAAAGACTTCACATCCAAAATCAAATCATATATGGCAAAACCTTGAGTCTCATGTTTTCATTTATACTAATCTCATCTCAGATTCCATTATTTTAATATTCCCTAATGTTTGTCTCCTTGTTTTAATTCCTTATTTTCAATCTCTTAAATCCTATATATATCTTTGACAATTTTTCAATTAACACCCTCATCTCCCACCCTCCCCAATACCCATTGCTTCCCTCCACCAGTGTGTGATCTTCTTTAAATACTGTTTTTTGTTGTTGTGTTACCCACTGTTTATATTTGTTGTTCCATCTTTGTTATGACATTATCCTATCTCCTTGCACCCTTTAAGCTATTGCATATTATTTTTTAAGCTCCAAAACCAACTCTTTTCATGTAAACCTTTACACATTCCCACTCTTTATAGACTTTTTGATTAGGACAACCTCTAATTGATGCTATTAACCTTGCCATTTCCGCAAATTCAAAAATTTTGGCTTTCCATTCTAGTAATTCTGGTATTTTGTCTGTTTTCCAATTTTTCGCTACTAATATTCTGGCCACAGCTGTTGCGTAAAGGAATACATTCCTTCTAAAAGCCAGTTTTCAATATTCCATACAACCCAGATGAGTTGCCATATTTCAAATAGTGAAAAGCTGTTGTTCTTTTGGCAACGTTGTTGAGGGTTTTTTTAAATTTTTGCCCTAAGTTGAGCTTTTTCCCGTATGTGTCCGGGAAATTCCGGATGAATGGCAACCTTACCATACAAACTTTTTTGTCCATGCTCTAGCATGACTCAAGTGCCTAAACTGGAAAAGTTGAAGACCTTTATATCGAAGTCTTTGGGGGCCAACGGCTGAGACCGCAACTCTTCCAGTATTTTCACTGAAAAAAATTACACATTTCAACAAGTAATTATTCTGAGAGAAAAGACAGTGTGGGGAATTAAGGGAGAATATGGTGCTAAAATTGTAGCAGCTGTTAATGGAACATGCTCACAACAGGGAACATCAATAGTTGGAATAGTTAGGTTAGCAAATAAGGGAAGAAATCAGAATATTTGTTCATGGAAATGTGTGATGTAGTGGACTAGGACCTTATGAGACCAGGGTTCAAGGCTCCTTGGGTGAGCTTGAGTCAGTCACTCACCATCTCTCAGCATAATCTACACTACAGAGTTGTGAGGATAAAATGGAAAGTGGGAGGAGCGGGCATGCCACGTTGAGCTCCCTGGAGAAAATATGGGATATGCACGTAATAAAAGGCAAATAAATAAATAACAGATGAGAAGAGAACCTCTATTCCTCAGTGGGCCATCAACTGGAGGGCAAATGTTACAGTGCATGTGGCCATTTTAAAAGTACAGTGGTACCTCGGGTTACAAACGCTTCTGGTTACAGACTCCTCTAACCCAGAAATAGTACCTCGGATTGAGAACTTTGCCCCAGGATGAGAACGGAAATCGTGCACTGGCAGCATGGCAGCAGTGGGAGGCCCCATGAGCGAAAGCGCTCCTCAGGTTAAGAACAGTTTCAGGTTAAGAATGGACCTCCATAACGAATTAAGTTTGTAACCCGAGGTACCACCGTATCTCCCCACCCCCCAGGTATCTGATTAATACTCCAAGATTAGGACTTTTAAGCAAAATATTCTGGGCCTTACAGGAAGCTAGTCACTGTATTAATTGGTAGCATCTTCAGCTTCTGCCCTAGTAATGTCCATGAATGAGCAGGACTCCCAAGAAAGGGAGTGGAGAAGTAAAATCCTGCACTTGTCCACACAGTCAACTGCCTAACCCCAGTGATTTGGAAGTCCAGCCCACATTAGGGACCATCCCACATTTTATTATTTATTTAATGTACACGTCTCCTTCCTTGAAGCACCCTGAAGTGCTTTACAATCCAACAATCCAATGTCTCACCTGCACACAGAGACGTCCTGCATCCCTCCTCTATCCCAGAGTGCCTTCACACACCAATCATACCTTGGTTCTCGAACGGCTTAGTTGTCAAACAAATAGGTTCCCGAACGTTGAAAACCCAGAGGTGTTCCGGTTTTCAAACATTTTTCGGAAGCCAAACTTCCAACACGGCTTCTGCTTAAGTGCAGGAAGCTCCTGCAGCCAATCGGAAGCCGCGCCTTGGTTTCTGAACAGTTTCGGAAGTCGAACGGACTTCCAAAATGAATTAAATCCGAGAACCAAGATTCCACTGTATCTATGTTGGGGTTTCCAGGCAGGAATTGTAATAGTTGACCTCGCTTTCAACTGTGTCAAAATGCAATGGATCAACTAAACTTTAAAATTTGCCCAAGATTTCTGGGAGACGTTTTGAAAAGGGGAAGTAAGTGTCAGCAATTGCGTGTAATATTTGAAAATTATATAGTGCACTAAAAGGGAAACTTTTATATTTTCTCCTTTTGTTTCTTTTCTTTTTGTACAGTTGCATGCTAGAATGAACATACAAAGGTGCATGAAGTGCTAGCTGATGTGGTCGAAGTAGAACTCAATGCTGTTTAGCTGCTATGAAGTGGAAGCTCATTTGTGGTGGAAGTGCAATTGCAGTAAGATATTTATTCAGGCCAGAAATCAAAGGAAAACACCTGGATTACCCAACCACCCCTTTCAGCCCTTATTTGACTGGTTTCCTAAACTGGATGAACACACAAAGGAACAAACATCCCTCTCTCATCTAGACATCTTCCCATATGTACTATTATGATTTCTACATATGCCAACGTTTACGAAAACTCATATAGCGGAAGAACACTCCCTTCCCTTTTTTTGACCAAAATATTTATAAAAGACAATTTCTCCAATATCAATAATAGGATCCAAACGATCACAAAGCAGGGGGCGAAAGAGACAAAGGGGAAATGTTTAAAAGTACAAAAACTGTATTTTTATACAGTTATAAAACTATAAACTGATGTCCGTTTACAGACCCATTTCCAAGATGGAGATTGCAAATTTTTAAAAGTCCTTGCTAGGAGCTACGGACAGAAGTTTACAAACCTAGGGTCCTGTGTAGCTCATTCTGATGGGAAGGGAGCAGTGTGGTTTTTGGGGGGATACTCAAAGGTACACAGTACCAGCCCCTTTTTTTCTTTAAAGAAAAAAGCACTGGTTAGGAAGACAGGTCATTTATCTGAGTGCCGCAGATGTCAAAAGTGAGTTTGGTGGGAACACAAAATAGCCTTTTGAAGTGGTCACACCCAGATTTTGGAATTCTTTAACTTCACTGCTTGGCCTCACACCTTTTGATGGCATTCAAGTATCTGACTGATTTTAATTCTATGTTTTCTGCTGCTTAAAGATATGATGAGGGGCTGTCTTTATTTTGGTTTGTTTCCTTGGCTGTGATGTTTACGGTATATTTTAATTGATGTTTTTATAGCCACCTTGAGCAATATTTTGTTGGAAAGGCAAAACATAAATATTCCAAACAAACAAATAACTGCAATTTCTCTTAATTTAAATAAGGTGGGGTTTTTTCCTGGTTTCTATGCAATCAGCCCTATTCTATTTCTATGAAATCAGCCCTGAGTGCTCACTGGAAGGACAGATCGTGAAGCTGAGGCTCCAATACTTTGGCCACCTCATGAGAAGAGAAGACTCCCTGGAAAAGACCCTGATGTTGGGAAAGATGGAGGGCACAAGGAGAAGGGGACGAAAGAGGACGAGATGGTTGGACAGTGTTCTCGAAGCTACCAGCATGAGTTTGACCCAACTGTGGGAGGCAGTGGAAGACAGGAGTGCCTGGCGTGCTCTGGTCCATGGGGTCACGAAGAGTCGGACACAACTAAACGACTAAACAACAACAAAATGCACACTACCTCACTGTCCTCAGGCTTAGAAGGAAGAATATGATGGATTTTGACATAAAATGTAAGTAACAAAAACTAATTTAAAAACATTCCCGAAAGACAGTCCAACATGAAAACTATTATTGGACCCCAATAAGTTATTTCAATCCCAAAAGGGCACATACAGGAGAGCCTTGTGTGCTGAGCATTTCTGTCACTATATATCAGAATGCCTACTAGAGACAAATCTGTGGCTGCAGGTGGCTGCAGAAGAGATAAAACCCATCAATCCGGAAATTTTCATAGGGTTATCAAGGAGCCCTAGAGGGAAAAAATAAATCAGGAGCCAAGAACAACCTAGATAAAATGCTGGGCTCATAGCAAATATTGGAAGGCATCTGATACAATGGACCCTCTGGACACAAATTTATTCGTTCCGGGGGTCCGTGTGCACCCAAAAAAATCCATATCCAGAGGCCTGCTTCTGTGCATGCGCGAGTGGCGAAACCCAGAAGTATACTTCCGGGTTTGCCGCTTTCGCAACCCGAAGTTTACATTACTCGAGAGTAACATAACCCAAGGGTCTACTGTATACCATATTTTTCTGTGTATAACATGCTCCCTATTTTTTGGAACGCAACAAAGATTTTGGGGGTAGAAATTGCCCCAAGTTGTTGAGTTTTTTGGGGGGGGGAGAGATTGCCCAGAGGTGTTGAGCTTTTACTGAGGGGATCACCCCCGCCAATCACCAGCATGCCAATGGAAGTTGCATGCTTCGCCGCTGGCTATCTCTTGCTGGCTGCTGCCACCAATTGCCCGTCCCCCTTCTGCTATCCATGTATAAGACGAGCCAGAATTTTTGCCTATTACTTCTAAGGAAAAAAATATTGCCTTATGCATGGGAAAATACGGTACCCCAATAGCCTAACAGGGTTCTCTCTTTTCAGAAGAACACAGCAATTAAGAAGTAATAAGTGTGCATTGTAAGAGCACTAAGTCCCCTCTTGGAGCAGAACATGGCTCCAATATACCATGCCCATTGCAATTTGTCTCTGAAGCCATCTGTCCATGCAGGAGAAGGCATACATGGACCGATATCCACGCTCTTTCTCATCCCCTACCTGAGATGCAGACATGTCGGCCTCCACCTGCCGTCTGAACAGATGTAGCTCCAACACACAGGCTTACATCCTCAGAACTAGGCTTTAATAATATTAAGGACTGTTCTGCGTGCCTTAGTAATTTCAGTGGACTTAAGCGCACACACAGCCAACTGTGCTGGTATTCTTTGGGGAAATAATCATAGCATAACTATGTATGATAGTGTAGCACAAGATAAAACAATTGGAACTTGCATTCCATTTTTTAACAGGAATATTAGCAGTGCTGATATACAGAAGCGCTGTTAACGTCCAGTTTTAGGCAGTTTATAAAGTCAAAAACGACACAGGCATATTAACAACAGCTGCTACTGCATGTGGGATCAAGTGTTTTCACCGCGTCCGGGGTAAGCGACACTGGTGGGAAGCGCTTAAAATAAGCAGGGCTTACTTGCCACTAATATGAGGGCATCACCAATAAGATTAATTCTGTAACACTCAAGGGCTTATTGCTATAGATAGAAATAAAATCTGCCTTTTATTGAGCGCTCAAAAGTAACCAATAGTATGGACACACTGTATCCAAATAAAAAAGCAACAAAAGAAACAGAAAAGAGCAACAACCTTGTGGCAGGAAAAGTTGGATTATATGAATTAATGCACATTTATATGCATGCTTTTTTTAAAAAAACAAAACCTTACTTTTTGCATATTTTGTTCTGGTTTTGCTGCTCATGGAAAGAGGTGGGACACTGAAATCTGGAAATGGAAATCTTACTTAGCAAGTCCTCTAGCTTCTGAAATTTTATCAAACACAATTTTTTAAAAACTACAGATGCAAGAAAGTTTCTGGCTTATTTTTTCAAGACAATGCTGAGTTTTCAGAAGCCAAATTATCTCCTCCCCCCAATAATTCAGCAGAATTACAGCCCCCATACTAACGCAGCACAGATCCCCATCCCCAACTTTCAAAATAAACCTTTGCTCTCCACACTTTCAAGGGGACCACAGAAAATTTGGTGAAACTGCAGGAGGGAGAAGGAGGTTGTACTTTTATTCTTAAATACAGATGAAAGAACTGTATGTTTCCCTTTTTAAAAACTCACTGCACGACCTCTCTGTGGTTCAGGGCTTTTCTCACAAAAGATTACCCGTTGGCAGCATTTTCTACACTTTCTGTAATGACTATATGGCCAGGCAACCTCATGTAGTCACACGGTCATTACAGAAGCAGACGGGAGGTGATGCTTTGTGCCATAGGGAACGTGTCTGGGGAGTTTCTCAGCATTGTAAAAAGGAAGAAAAAGAGCACTCCACCACCTCATAAAATTTAAGAATGCAAGCATTGCCACCACCCCACAAAAAAACTCCAAAGTTCTCCCCTCACCCCACTGGCCTCTTTCCAGGGCACTTCTATTTGCCCCCACCCCACTGAACTACTGGAAAAGATTGGAAAGAAAGCTTTGGCACAGCCTTGGGCTAAATGTGCTCTTTGCTTACCACTTCTGATGCTCAAGAAGAAGAAGAAGAAGAGTTTGGATTTGATATCCCGCTTTATCACTACCCTAGGGAGTCTCAAAGCGGCTTACATCCTCCTTTCCCTTCCTCCCCCACAACAAACACTCTGTGAGGTGAGTGGGGCTGAGAGACTTCAGAGAAGTGTGGCTGGCCCAAGGTCACCCAGCAGTTGAATGTGGAGGAGCGGGGAAGAGAACCCGGTTCACCAGATTATGAGTCCACCGCTCTTAACCACTACACCACACTGGTTCATGTGCAGACCATGTGCAGGAGAACAAAATGGAAGAAGAGTTCCTTCTTCAGATTTCTCTGATTCCACCCACTACACCAGAACCCTAACTACACTGCCTACAAATTTGAGCTATAGATAAATGCCATATGAGGGGCAGAAAAAAATTGATCCATCGGCTGCCTGCAGGAAGTACAGTGTGGCAGGATTTGCCCTACCTTCTTGGCCTGAACATTGTCACCTGCTCTGCTCCCGGATCTGATCTGGGATGATGGCGGCTCTCCTGAGGAGGGTCCACTCTCCAAGCCATAATTAGACATAACTACAGGCTAGTCCCCAGTTCCATTCTGAAGGAAATCAGCCCTGAGTGCTCACTGGAAGGACAGATCCTGAAGCTGAGGCTCCAATACTTTGGCCACCTCATGAGAAGAGAAGACTCCCTGGAAAAGACCCTGATGTTGGGAAAGATGGAGGGCACAAGGAGAAGGGGACGACAGAGGACGAGATGGATGGATAATGTTCTTGAAGCTACCAGCATGAGTTTGATCAAACTGCGGGAGGCAATGGAAGACAGAAGTGCCTGGCCTGCTCTGGTCCAGGGGGTCACGTACAGTTGGGACACAACTAAAAGACTAAACAACAAGTCCCCAGTTACACGGGGGTTAAGTTTCAAGGCACCACATGTGCCAGCAGGAGACGCATAAGCCTCCCCATTCTGTTCGGCCCCCGCCCTTCCGGTGTTGAATATAATGCACACGTCAGCAGTCACACACATGCTAAATGAGCACAAATGGGGTGTTGCCTGTATTCAGATGCCTTGCAAGAATGGTCACTTTTAAGAACTGTTGCCTGAGCTTCCCTCCCCGACTCCTTTCTTCCCATCTCTTTGATATGTCATTTTTTTAGTCCATTAAGTCTGGCGACAGGGACTGCTGCACTACTGGTTTCTGCAAGCCACTCTAAAGAACAGAGTAGAAATCCTTTAAATTTATAAAAACACAGAGCAGGCCAGAGTTTGCCAATCTTAATTCTCCCAATGCAGATAGTGGGGGTACTATAGCAGATTGCACACATGGACAGAGTACATTTCTCCTAGGGGATCTGAGGGTACAGCGTTAGAAACTGAGAGGAGCTAGGAGCTAAATAGCACCCTGAAACCTAAGTTAGGGGCACAACAACTGAATGTCTAGGCGTGCTTTTTTATGACAAGAATACAAAGCTGAAAATGAATGAACTGCAGCTAAAATATTATGTTCATTTTTCACATGGCCCAGTCCTTCTCCTGCCCAACCCACTAATATTGTTAAGAGGGTCTCTTCTCCAGTCTTCAGAGAGTAGCTGGAAGTGGGAAGGCAGAAAAAGGGTCCTCCTTTCCTTCCACTCTGCAGTTTTAATCTGAAATCTTAGGCACAGTACGGCACCCAGAGCACAGAAACTGCTTGCCTTAATGAAATTCCCTGTTGCAAAATGCTGCTAGAACAAGGGGAATTTTGAACACTGTGAAGGGTATGGTCTGAAGTCTAGATGGAACCATGTGCACATTACCTTGGATTCAACCACAACAGAAAAAAATGAAATATAAATGCAAGAAAAGGGGACAGGGACTATGGGGATAAATGTCCACTTACTGTTGCTGTCCGTGAAGAGCAACTCAATGATGCTAGTGTGTGTCACAGCCATGCAAAAACATCCGGGAGCTGTAGCAGTTGAATTTTTGCTCAGTGAAACAGTGTGGAAAAGGACAAACCAGTTTCCTGCATTGTTCTCTTTCCTCTAAGACATGGGTAGGCAAACTAAGGCCCGGGGGCCGGATGCGACCCAATCGTCTTCTAAATCCAGCCCGTGGACCGTCCGGGAATCAGTGTGTTTTTACATGAGTAGAATGTGTCCTTTTATTTAAAATGCCTCTCTGGGTTATTTGTGGGGCATAGGAATTCGTTCATTTCCCCCCCAAAATATAGTGTGGCCCCCCACAAGGTCTGAGGGACAGTGGACCAGCCCCCTGCTGACCCCTGCTCTAAGAGCATTCCTCCTCTGTCCTTCATCCAGTCACCCTACTCAGCTGCTTATCCATAGACGCTCTAAAGTATGATCATATTAAACTCCAGCAGAAACCCATCTCCTTTCCAGTTCTCAGAAATCCTTGGTAACTTAGCTCCTGGCTGCAGAAGGGGCGTCCCCCCCTCCCCCCTCCCCGTCTCCCAAATCCATTTCTCACAGAAACTCCCGACCGATTATTTTGCACCATCGTACTGAGAAGCATGACTGCATGTGCATGTGTGACAAAGGAAAAGAAAGCACTTTATGGATGCCAGATGTTTTGCATCACAAGAAAGGACCCCTATTCCAGACCACAGCGCAGTCCATAGAACATAATTGGATACACATTCCCATGGCATCCGCTCTGCCCCCAGCATTCCAAGACCTATTCCCCATTCACAGTATTTTATCAGACACAATGAAGTGACCGTTCCCCAGCTCCGGATAACAACAGTTCGGAGGGAATCCCCGTCTTCACAGACTTCTGTAAGGCAGCCCCTACAATTTGCATGTACAGTCCCAAGTATGCAGAGTATTCTGGATGTGAAAAGGAGAAAAAAATGATTGCCCCCCCAAAAAAATTGCACTCCAATGCAGCATTCACTATCCAAGGACAAACTATTAATGTGAATAAAAAAATATTTGCACAGAACCCTGGGATATATAGCTAAAAAACACCCGTTTCTATGGTGGTGCCCTGAATGCAAAATACCCTTCCCTAAAATGTTTATCTGGCACCAACCTTGACTCCTTTGCAACACCAGGTAAGACCTGGTCAAGTTCCTTAGGGATTTATGAATTGTTAACTCTGCAATGCAATAAAATGGCAGTCAGCTCCTCCTTGCTTTAATATTGTTATTTGTTTTCTGTTGTTTATTTATTGTTGTGAATGAAATTCCTGTTTTAAATAAATTCTTGAGCTCAATTTGACATCAGACGAGTTATATATAATTTTAAATAATCATAACACACAAAATACTGATCATTCAGTGGTAAAAAGGTAAAGGTACCCCTGCCCGTACGGGCCAGTCTTGCCAGACTCTGGGGTTGGTGCGCCCATCTCACTCTATAGGCCGGGGGCCAGCGCTGTCCGGAGACACTTCCGGGTCACGTGGCCAGCGTGACATTGCTGCTCTGGCGAGCCAGAGCCGCACACGGAAACGCCGTTTACCTTCCCGCTGGTAAGCGGTCCCTATTTATCTACTTGCACCTGGGGGTGCTTTCGAACTGCTAGGTTGGCAGGCGCTGGGACCGAGCAACGGGAGCGCACCCCGCCGCGGGGATTCAAACCGCCGACCTTTCAATCGGCAAGCCCTAGGCACTGAGGCTTTAACCCACAGCGCCACCCGCGTCCCCATTCAGTACCATTCAGTGGTAGCATTTAGCATTTAGTCCGGGTGGGGAATACCTTAGAGACAACTTCCCTTCATCAAACCAGAGTCAGCACTATAATTAGGCAAAGCAAGGCCACTCACCCCAGGCAGAGGATATTGTGATAGAATTAAAGAGCAGCAATATGCAAACTATTTGGTTTATTCTTATATTTTTACTAAGGAGGGCATGATGCATGTTATTCTGCAGGCAGTAGAATGTTTTCAGTCCCCACTGCATCAAACAAGGTTCAGCGCAGAGTCTGCTGCCCTCCCAAGAAGCAGGGGTTTTCCAACTGGTAGCATCCACTCTGTGGGACTCATTGCCTAGAGAGGAAAGTCTCACCATGCCTGTTTGCATGGAATAGAGTCCTTTTTTTTAATTCCAGAGGACTTCAGGGATACAAAGCTGACTGCTAGATCTTACAACTCTGTTTTAAGCTCTTGAAATTCCCCTCATTATGACAGGCTAGGTTTCTCTGTAGGGAGGACCTGTGCATAATAATAATAATAATAATAATAATAATAATAATAATAATATATTTATACCCCGCCCATATGGCTGGGTTTCCCCAGCCACTCTGGGCAGCTTCCAACAGAATATTAATAACAATAAAGCAATAAAACATTAAAAACTTCCCTAAACAGGGCTGCCTTCAGATGTCTTCTAAAAGTCAGATAGTTGTTTATTTCCTTGACATCTGATGGGAGGGCATTCCACAGGGCCGCCACCGAGAAGGCCCTCTTGCCTGGTTCCCTGTAACCTCACTTCTCGGAGGGAGGGAACCGCCAGAAGGCCCTTGGAGCTGGAGCTCAGTATCTGGGCTGGATGATGGGAGTGGAGACGCTCCTTCGAGTATACAGGGCTAAGGCCGTTTAGGGCTTTAAAGGTCAGCACCAACACTTTGAATTGTGCTTGGAAATGTACTGGGTCTTTCAGAACTGGTGTTATATGGTCTCAGCGGCCACTTTGTATATTTTGAGGATATCTTGAGAGTATGACAGCCCTCAAGCTGGGGAAAACTGTCATCAGGGAAAACTTGGCCCTTACCTCAACAGTGTCCCCAAGTGAAACATTTTACTTTGTGACATAGAAGTGAATAGTAACTTCAGTTGAGATTTCACTGCTGGGGGTTAGACTAGATGGCCAAGGGGTCCTTTCCGACTCTTCCATCACTGCACCTCTATTTGTTTTAAATGAAATTGTCCCTCATGTCCATTTGGCAATTAGCATTGTGCTGCATCCCTCCTAAGTCACTGCATGATTCCATGCCATGTGGCAACGCTGACCATGAACGCTGAAGAAGGGTGATGTGGTTCCACACCTTCTCTCCTTCCCTCATATAAACACAGGTGACCATGGACACCTGTGCAGGTGGTTCCCTCCACAGGGCATTGTGAAGTTGTTGTCACTACAGTCTCTTCCAGGAACAGCCTCTCCCTTCCCCCTTATATTGCAGTGGCATGAGATACTGAGATCTGGGGCTTCCTCTTGAACTCTGTTCTTCTGGGTCCTCCAAACCCACAAACCATCTCCTGGTGTCTCCATGGCACAGCTTGATCTCTGAGAGTCCCGTCTGAGCCTTCTCCAAAGTTCTGCATGGCTATACACACATCACACATTTTTTAAGTCCTTGCAGTTGCTCGCCTTAGTGCTTACATGCAAGGGTCAGAAATAAGGAAGACTGTTTTCAAAATAAAGGGCTGACCATTTAAACGGCCGGCTGAGAAAGGGGGGGGGGGGGTCACCTGCTTCCCAGAGCTGCTTCTCCCCCTAAAGGCAAAAAGGAACATCACCAAACTGGTCCATCCGGCTACCACCACCACTCCCATGTTCAAAGGTAACCGTGGCATATTGTTCACATTGCAATCACCTGCGCAAAAATAGCACCAAAGTAAACAGTCCGACACCAGCTTTTAAAAAGCGGAACGAAAACAACATAGGAGGTTGAATATTGCACACGAGTGTGGCTTACAAGTGAGGAAGAGATTAAAGCCCTCCAGCTGCTGGGCTGTAACTACAGTGGTACCTCGGGTTAAGTACTTAATTCGTTCTGGAGGACCGTTCTTAACCTGAAACTGTTCTTAACCTGAAGCACCACTTTAGCTAATGGGACCTCCTCCTGCCGTCGCACCGCCAGAGCACAATTTCTGTTCTTATCCTGAAGCAAAGTTCTTAACCTGAAGCACTATTTCTCGGTTAGCAGAGTGTGTAACCTGAAGCGTATGTAACCTGAAGCGTATGTAACCCGAGGTACCACTGTACTGTACTATCAGCCTCAGTCAGGGGGGAAGGGGGCTGTTTCCCAGCAATGTTTGGGGGACCATGGGCTTCCCTACACTTGCAGGAATGCAATCAACTAAGCTCAGCCTGAATAGTTCAGGTGGTTAGAACATGGTTAATTTTATTATCAACCGAAGTATTTGCATACTACTAACTTACGTAAAATATCACATTCACAGCACATAAAGAAAAAACGCACAGCACCAACAAAACAGAACAAAAATAATCTTTAAAGAGCTGCATAGTCCCATCAACATAAGAGGTCTTCAAGAATGTGAAAGTCAGTAGCCTGCCAAACTTCTGCTGGAAGAGTGCTCCACAACAGGGGACCGTCAATGCTAACTGCCTGGCTTCCAGATGAGGCCAGTTGGGCTGCTGTGACATGGGAAACAGCTGGCAGCACTCTTCCAGATAACTGTGGTGATCAATATGGTACATAAGGGTTCGCCACAGCAGTGAGGCACTGGTCCATGGCTTGCAACCCCTCCTGGTTCAGATGTTATGGAGAAACAGAGCGCTGGGAAACTCCTAAGGACCACTCTCAATGGGCTTTATGGCATCGGGGATGAAATGGTGCTTGCGGAACATCATGGCACAAATGCCGAGGGGAACAGAACACTCCACTAGTCCTCTTGTCTAGATCCAATCATAAGAACAGAATCACCGGCATCTTGAGCCTTCACCCAGGTAATCCAGGAGAACACCTAGGACCCTCGTACTTACGGAACTGCCTCTCATGGTATGTCCCACAGAGGAGCCTAAGATCCATGAATAATAATAGCTTAAAGGTCCCAGGCCCTAAGGAAGCCAGACCACCCTCCACCATGGCCAGGGCTTTTTCAGTGATGGCTCCAACCTGGTGGAATGCTCTGGCCCATGAGACTAGGGCCCTGTAGGACTTGATCTCCTTCTGCAGGGCCTGTAAGACAGAGCTATTCCACCTGGCCTTCAATTTGAATTAGCCTGATCCTCTATCCCCTTTTCCCTTCCCTTTTCTATGAAGAAACCCTTTCTGGGACCCCACATTTAAATTCTTCCCTGGTCTCCTTGCTGGCCCTAGTAGGACCAACTTGGCCAGTTAGCCTTGGTGATCATTTGACTGGGTTTGGGGGTTTCCCCCCCAAAATGGCCCCTGAATTTTTGAATTTTATTGATATTGATGCTGCATTTTATGTTGTATTTTATGCTGTTTTATGCTGTTTTTAAGTCGCATTTTAATCAATGTTTTATATTTGCTGTTAGCCGCCCTGAGCCCGGTTTTTAAACCGGGAAGGGCGGGGTATAAATAAAAAAATTATTATTATTATTATTATTATTATTATTATTATTATTATTATTATTCCATGGTCAAAGGCCATTGAGAGAATGAGAAAGTGTTAATAGGTCACAATTCCTCATCCCTCTCTAAATGAAGGACACTCACCAGAGCCACCAAGGCTGATTTAGTCCTGAAACCAATCCTGAACCCAGACCGAAGTGGATCCAGCTATTGAGTGTTATCCAGAAAGTTATCCTGTTCATAGAATTACAGAATCACAGAACTGTAGAGTTGAAAGGGACCTCCAGGACCATCTAGTCCAACCCTCTGCAATGCAATGTCTGCAGTACAATTACAGTTGCATCCTATCTTGAGTCTCTTGATAATGCTATATAGGGATGAAGTGTTATGAGCCACCGTACATGTGTACACACACACACACACACACACACACACACACACCACCTTTCTAGGCAAGAAATCTACTCAAAGCCCACTAGGTCATGATGGTGAAGTACTAAGTTTGAAAAATTAATAAAATAAATATGAGTTATTTACTTATACACCACCTCTCAAAACATACTTTCCCAAACAGAAAGAGGACATTTTATAGAACAGTTATTCAAACAGACCCATTGCACACATGGGCAACAGAGCAACGAAGGGGGGCAGCCATTTCTAAAGGCTTACAAAGATACAGAGGTGTTAACATCTGCGCCAAGCATAGAAGCCTGAACTATTACAAGCTTGTGGCATGAGGTCTGCGGCAGTAGAGGGGAACTGGGAGCTGGTGGAGGAATTCAAAAAGGGGAAATGACATGACCATACCCAAAGGCAAGAAAAAATGATCTCAGTTTACAACAGCGTTTGTCTGGAGGGAAGAGGAGGCAATGTGGGTGCATGGAAGCTGTTAAAGTAATAAAATGCAGCTTTCAGACAAATGCAACAGCAGACACAATTTCTCTAATACTGCAAGGCACCCACCCACCCACTCAGCACTCAAATGATGGGCAGCACTAAAGCATTCACAGTAATGAAAAACAATAACGTACCAAGGCAGGGAGAGTGGTTGGGGGTACACCACAAGTATCAGAAGTTCCACTGGTATTTGTTTTAACAAGATGCTGAATTATTTCAATGTGACGAGGGTCAATGGAACATAGCTAAAATTTACAGGCGGCATTAATCTGGGACACGTCGTAAACAATAGGGCAATAACCAGAAGAACAACAAGGCAAACGGATCAGGGAAGGTTAAAAAAATATGGCGAAAAATCAAACATTCTAGGCTGGAAAAAATTCCAAACAAATACATATGAGAGAAAATCTAAAACACAACCAGGCAAAATCTGTATGGCGGTATGCCCCCCCCCCCCCCCAAAAAAAATGTAGTGGGGAATAGTTGCCCTAGATATGATTCAGGGAAATGAATACTAGAAATGAGTTTGTAATGTGAAAATGGTTTGGAGGAAAAAAACCTCTGGCTCAAACTGTACGTTATGATAAATGCACAGGTGCCATCAGAACTGAAAGTTGCAAATCTATTTACTGTTCAAAGGATCTTAATAGATCTGTTGGATCTCTGGGCCATAATAAAGATTGTTGTTGTTGTTGTAATAGACTTGATCCCTCACAAATTTCTCCAGCATTGCATATTTACCTAACAACATTTTGTCCCTGCTTCTTAGGAAGCTCTCAAAGTAGCCTATCATTATATCAATTAAGCAATATTCAAGTGACATAAAATCAAAGGCAACACAATTTAAACATTCTAGAAATATATACTGCTGAACCCGGCCTCTTGTGCAGCTGCTGTTCATTTCAACAAATCTTGCACAGAACAACTTCCAATGTGCTCAATAGACCATTGCTGATGCACAATAAAGATGGGATACTGTAAGTGCAATGCTTAAATATTGACTTTTATAAATGTAAATTGCAGGCATTTCCTAGAAGAGAAACCAGGAGGGAATGGCTTATAAGGAAAAATTAGATGGTTACTGAATAACTTGGAACCAAAAACATGGATATTCAGAGAAGAGAACTGTTGCAAAATAGTAAACACCAATGTAGGAAATAAACTGTTTAGGATAACTAGTAAGCTACATGAAGTAACAAGACCACTGTTGATTAAACAAATGCTCATTTATTTCAGCAGTGATAGTGGGTAGAAATCTAATAACAAATGCTGAAATAATTAAGAGTTGCAAAAAAAGAGAGCATTTTTAGTAATAAAGCTAAAGGTACCCCTGCCCGTACGGGCCAGTCGTGTCCGACTCTGGGGTTGCGCGCCCATCTCGCTTAAGAGGCCGGGGGCCAGCGCTGTCCGGAGACACTTCCGGGTCACGTGGCCAGCATGACGAAGCTGCTCTGGCGAGCCAGCACCAGCGCCGCACACGGAAACACCGTTTACCTACCTGCTATAAAGCGGTACCTATTTATCTACTTGCACTTAGGGGTGCTTTCGAACTGCTAGGTGGGCAGGAGCTGGGACCGAACGACGGGAGCTCACCCCGCCACGGGGATTCGAACTGCCGACCATACGATCTGCAAGTCCTAGGCGCTGAGGTTTTACACACAGCGCCACCCACGTCCCCCAATTACCTTCTACCAAAATACATTTGCCACACGTACAAGCCGCAGATGTAGTACTGTCATGTTTATTGAAATGCAGAGAAACCATTGGTCCACATGTTGAATGTGGCCCATGACACCTTCCCATCTAGCTCACAGCAAGAAGATGGACCAAGCTTATTTTCTCCTGTTCCGGAGGCAAGGACCCGAATCAATGGATTCAAGTTACAAGGAAGGAGATTCTGACTACACATCAGGAAGAACTTTCTGTGAGGAAGAGCTGTTTGACATTGCAACAGGCTCCCTCGAGAGATTGTGGACCTTCCTTGGAGGCTTTTAAGCAGAGGTTGGATGGTCATTGAAAGATGCTTTAGCTGAGATTCCTCTCCAGCTCTATGATCCGCTCCTCAAGATGATGAAGCAAATGTTCACCTTCCCCTCCCACTTCGCTGCGTGCACACACCCCGAAACTGCCCTCACACTGCAATTAGGCTTGGGGGGGAAGTCATCCGCTGGTTCCCGGAGTCTAATTTGTTCACGCCTAATTGTGGGGGTGGGTGGAATGTTCTTCCTGGAAAGTGCAGCTGGAGGGGGAAGGAATAACCCTCCTTCCCCAGCTGCAAGCTCCAGGAAGATCACATGCCACCACGTGAGCAAATAGGCTTCCAAATGTGAAATATGTTTTTCAACCCGAAGTGCTGGGTGGGGAGAGAGAGTGCACGTTTGTGCACATGTGTGGGTGCACATGGTTTGTGGGTGGGTAACCATGTCTTATGGGACACAGGTGGCGCTGTGGGTTAAACCACAGAGCCTCTTGGGCTTGCTGATCAGAAGGTCGGCGGTTCGAATCCCCTTGATGGGGTGAGCTCCCATTGCTCGGTCCCTGCTCCTGCCAACCTAGCAGTTCAAAAGCACGTCAAAGTGCAAGTAGATAAATAGGTACCGCTCCGGCGGGAAGGTAAACGGCGTTTCCATGCACTGCTCTGGTTCGCCAGAAGCGGCTTAGTCATGCTGGCCACATGACCCAGAAGCTGTACGCCAGCTCCCTTGGCCAATAAAGCGAGATGAGTGCCGCAACCCCAGAGTCGGCCATGACTGGGCCTAATGGTCAGGGGTGCCTTTGCCTTTAACCATGTCTTACTTTTGTCTTGGCTACCTTCCCATTGGCATGTTCCCCCATTGGTCAAGAGAGAATGTGGCCCTAGGCTTGCAATAGGGCCCCCACCTCTGCTGCAATGTGATACATGTGACCCCAGTCTTGGGATGAGAAGGAGACTTCTTTGCAGTTTTATGGGTTCCCTTCTCAGCAAATTCCACTGTCTAGGGGCTCTACGGGCCAGGAGTCAATGGAGGGGAGATGGGCCCTTCAGGATGTCGGGTGACAAACCCCTTGTTTTTTGCATTGGTTTGATGTGGAATGACCCCTGAGGAACTTTGCAATATTCTCTTCCCTGCACTCTCTCAACATCTGCCCCCTGCCCAGGGAATAGCTATTAACAGTAACAGCATTTTTTAACATTAGAGCTAAGGCTGGAATTGTTAATATGTGCAGTATCTATCTTCCTAACTGTAACTTTAAATTCGATTTTTTTAAAAACAGCTTACATGCGACATTTTGTCAGTGGGTAAGACAACAAGAGTTCAAGGTAGCATGCTAAAGTCATAATTACCCCCCAATATATGTATCTGAAGCATCACAAAAACCTGCAAAAATCATTTAATCACCACAGTGGGAGAAGCATTAAGAAAAAGAGGCAGGAATCAGACAGTATATATGTGGACTGTTACTGGATAAAGTGACTTTTCTTCTTTAAGTTCTCCAAGTTCTTAACCTAGCTGAAGGTTGTCACCTAAACATCTAGCTTAAGTGACAACCTTGAGCTAGGTTAAGAACTTTGAGAACTTCAAGAAGAAAAGTCACTTTATCCCGTGAAGGTCCACATATATACTGTCTGATAATCAGTCAGTCCATCATTTGGAAAATAAAACTTTAGAGCCGTCTTGCCCAAAAATGGCAACTAGACATTGCGTTTTGGCGACTTTAACCCTGATTTAAGGACACATTTGGCACCTAGCTTATATATCTGAATTTCTAACACTGCTAAGTGGTACACAAGAAGATCAATGCAATGAAAACAAAAATGAGTTAAAACTATTTAAAAAAGGGGGAAATTCGGAACCAGCAGGACCAGACTTTCCTAAAGGAATGGAAGAGGTTTTCGACATATCTGGAAAGCAATTGTACTCAATTGACATTGTTTGTAGGGTTAAAAGAAGTTTTAGAAGGAGTAATTAATAAATTATTATGAAGAGAATTAAGAATAGATGTATTGGAAATTTGAGTTTATAGCAATAACTATAGTAACAAAATGCACAATTGTAAAGACTTTAGAAAACCATCAGTCGAGGTTGAAGGAAGTCTCAGGCTGTGATAGCCAAAAAATTCAAAATGATGTTTAAAAGGATGTTATGCAGGAAAATATGTGTAAAAACTAATAAAAAAATATTTATAAAACTATTAAAATCAGAATGCCTGCTGGAATTTTATTTTAAGCCTTCAGTAGTAGGGAGGGCACCTGTTTAACCTTACCTTGGGCCCACAATACTCAACTCACGGCTCCTGGTGGAGACGAGGAGATTATCCTGGTCAAGTTATGGGATAAGCATGCTCCAGCAACACTAAAGTGCTCTACAGAAGAACAGTCCAACCATTTTACCTAGCATAGAATTGTGGGTTCCTTAAAAAATAGAGCCCTTTAGTGCACCACGAAGAAAAAAGTCAAACTAAATTCTGTTGCTCTGAGAAAAAGACCTACTTAGCCATTAGGTCTACTTGTATTTAAAGATCACATAAATCAGGAGAGGCCACAGCCTTGCCTGCTCCACTCCCGATCTTTGCTTGTTCAGCACAAAGGTCTAAGGAGGGATTTTGAACATCTTCAATGCTTAGAATACCCCTTCAGGTCTTCACATTCAGTATGCAGAGATCTGAAGTGGAGCCAGTGGGAATGTTTGTGGCAAGGACAGCATCTGTGCCCCTACTTTCCCTCCATGAATTTGCTGAGCATCAGGAGACCAATGACTGGTCAGAGCTGACAAAATATAGACCACGGCTTACCAAAAAACTTAGACAAAAGCACATACCAAAGGTAGGTGTTTTGACGGCACTAAGGAAGTGGTTAATTCTGATTAAGAGGCAAGCAAGTGAATTTAATTTACAGCGAAGTTTCAGGATGCAATCCTGTATGGAATTTGGCACATTGAAGTCCTACTGAACTATTTCCAGATCTAAAATGACTAACCAAAATGCTGTTTTGCCGGTAGGAAACAAAACCAAGAAAAGCATCTCAAAAGGAGAAAAAACAATTGTCCAGACCAATAATGATATCTAATATTTTAATAATAATAATTTATTATTTCTACCCTGCCCATCTAGCTGGGTTTCCCCAGCCACTCTGGGTGGCTTCCAGCAAAAGGCTAAAAATACATTAAAACATCAACCATTAAAAACTTCCCTAGACCATCCAAAGCACTTCACAATGCGGTGTCAATACTTACAAAACCCTGCAGATGTAGGACTGAGGCTGAAGGAGTGGTAACAAGGCTAATGTCACCTTGTGAGCACATGGCAAAAGAAATATGAACTTGAGATTTGTTTACCATCCAGTCTTTCCCAACCCTACCGCACAATCTGAAGAATAATAGGTTTCTAAGTGATACACATTTTAGACCTTATCAAGGGTGGGTGGAAACTGTTGACAAAATAAGGCGGCACAATCACAGATTAATATTTGATTTATTTATTTTTCTCCTCCAGGATTACAATCTTTGGAGAGATAGAGAGAGCACTTACTGGATGCTGAGTGTAATGCCTACTCCTTTGGGAATGGGATTGGGGGGGGGGGGGGGGGGCAGCGGCTCACCAAACCTTTGAGGCATACAAGCAAATTTGGAAACTACACAATAAAATCTGCACCCAACCTGCTCCAAACTGAACTCTCCCCCCCCACACACACTAAACAAAGTCAAGTATTTCCATAAATTTCCTTAAAAAAACAACTAAGAAACCCAACAAACAAAAAACACTGCCAATTTAAGATGAGCGTTCAGCGTCTCTCATGTTGGCTCAAGCCAATTCTTTCCACAAAGCTGGAAAACTAGAAGCCAAGCAGATGCTTCTATCCTAAATGGGCCCATCTTTCCCTTTGTCTCTCAGGGCCAAATCTATGTGGGGATGATGAAGTATCTGGGACTAGCAGACATGACCCCATATTATCCCGGTCCTGTAGTTCCTTATGGAACCTCCAGACCTTACTGTTTTGCTAGAGCAGGGATATGGGACATTTTTCTCAGCCTGAGGACTGCATTCCCGCATGACCAACCTTCCACTTGGGGGGAATCACATGTCAGGGGTAAAAGTAAAGGGACCCCTGACCATTAGGTCCAGTCGTGGCCGACTCTGGGGTTGCGGCGCTCATCTTGCTTTATTGGCCGAGGGAGCCGGTGTACAGCTTCCGGGTCATGTGGCCAGCATGACTAAGCCGCTTCTGGCGAACCAGAGCAGCGCACGGAAACGCCGTTTACCTTCCCGCTGGAGTGGTACCTATTTATCTACTTGCACTTTGATGTGCTTTCGAACTGCTAGGTTGGCAGGAGCAGGGACTGAGCAATGGGAGCTCACCCCATCGCGGGGATTCGAACTGCCGACCTTCTGATCGGCAAGTCCTAGGCTCTGTGGTTTAACCCACAGCACCACCTGTTTCCCATATGTCTGGGGTAAGTGGAGCCAAAGGCAAAACTGAGCAGAGCAACAGGTGCGAGTCTTACATTTGTACAGTATCTATATACCTATATTGGGACGCGGGTGGCGCTGTAGTCTAAACCACTGAGCCTTGGGCTTGGCGATCAAAAGGTCAGCGGTTCGAATCCCTGTGACGCCGAGAGCTCCCATTGCTCGGTTCCAGCTCCTGCCAACCTAGCAGTTCGAAAGCACGCTAAAAAGTGAAAGTAGATTCCCACTTCGGCAGGAAGGTAAACAGCGTTTCCGCGCACTGCTCTGGTTTGCCAGAAGCAGCTTAGTCATGCTGACTTGGAAAAACTGTCTGCAGAGTGGACAAACGTCAGCTCCCTCGGCCTGTAAAGCAAGTTGAGCACCGCAACCCCAAAGTCGTTTGCAACTGGACTTAACTGCCAGGGGTCCCTTTATACCTATATAAAGGACAAAGGTTTCAAAAGTTTCTGAAACTCAGACATATTTATCCATCTCCATCTAGGCAAGTTAGAGTCATTATTATCATTCAAGAACACATCCCTGCCAGGGAAGGGTACTTGTGGAGCAAAACCATTAAAGGGAGATCATTATCAGGATTCTTAAATGCTATAAAATGTTTTTATTTTATTATTTTATTGCACACATTGAATTCTTAATGAACGCCTGAACTTTAGCTCCTGCACAACAGGGAACATGTTTAAATTTCTGGCAGATAGTTCACACTTTGATTTGCTTTTGAGTGAGGAGGTTCTTTAACATGCGTCCGTACTTAATGTGCAGTAGTTTCTGCAGAAAATAGCTTCTAGTGAGCACCTGATTTCAGACAAGCCCACCACAGGAAAGACAAATCTTGGTTGCTAGCGATGGAATGAGGACAAACTACAGATTTTCCAAGGATTATAAAAGGAATTGGAAGCAGGAAAGAAGAAGGCACTAGAAGGAAGGAATGAAGAGCAACTCTTTAGCGCCCCAGGGAGGGATTCCTATAACCCAGTGTCTAAAAAACTCACTTGTCAATCACAACTCTGCTTTCCCTCATTGGGCGAAAGCACCGAAAGGGGTGGGTGAGGAACAGCCAGGCTGACTCATCCCATAGCTGCCTGCACATTTTGTTTTATAACAGGGGTGGGGATCCTTTTTGGCTCCACAGACCAGATCCTTATCAGGACTGGCCTCTCAGGCCAAATTTGACAGGTGGGAGGCCCCACCCACCTCTCAAAATCCCTTGCGCAGGTTTTCCAGCTGGCTTTTGGGCACTTGGGAACCTGCAGTTCCTTCAAGGTTAGACAGCGCTTGCACCCCTCTGTGAGCCTCTGGAGCTTCAAACAGGAGCGGGAGTGCAGGGGGCTGTCTGAAAGCCCTTTGCAAAATTACTGTTGCAGCAGCCTCCTTCTCCCTCCTGTAAACATTGCTCAAGCGATGTTTACAGAAGGGAGGCTTCTTCAAAGAGTGCTTTTGTAAAGCTCTTTAAGACAATCTACGTACTCTCACCTGAGGAATGGGGCTATGTTAAAGCGCTTGGCAAAAGTGCTATCTGAAGCAGCTCCAGGCTTCTGCTTTAAGCGGGAGGTGGGGAGGGAAGGAAGGAGTAAGAAGCTTGAATTGTACAGATTACTTTGTCCTCTCACCTGCCTGCTTACAGGAGAAGCTGACATTACCAGCCATGACAGCAAATGAACATGATTTATTCTTTCACATGATTGTAAAAAACCTCAAAGTGGTGATAGAGACTTAAATTATATATATATAAAGCTAAGCATCTGGGGCCCCTTGCAGATGGGGATTTTGGTAGAATTCCTCCAAATGAACCATTATTATCTGGCCATGCCCCTTGAGCTACTTTCCTGTAGGGATGGGGCTGGTAGGAGTGGAACCACTATTGCATCATACCTCAAAACTCCCAACCACCTGCATCATTCCACTGTCAATGGTGACAAAAGTTGCTGAGATATCAAGGGAAACCAACAGGATTCCACTCCCTGCATCTCTCTTCCGATAAAGGTTATCAATCAGGGTAACCAAGGCTGTTTCGGTGCTAAAACTAGGCCTGAAACCAAGTGATGATGAGTCTGGATAAACTGTTTCCTCCATGCAGACCTGCAGCTGGCTGCCCACCACCCACCCCCTCATTTCACCCAGAAAGGGAATATTAAAGACTGGGTAGTAGTTTTTTAAAACCTCTGGGCCCAGGGAGGGGTAGCATGAATCCCTCCCATAGAAAGACATTAACTAAACCAGGCAGAGGCAAACTCGGCCTTCCAAATGTTTTGGGACTACAACTCCCATCATCCCTAGCTGACAGGATCAGTGGTCAGGGATGTTGGGAATTGTAGTCCCAAAACATCTGAAGGGCAGACTTTGCTATGCCTGAACTAAACCACAGACCCATCCATTCAATCAGCTCCGACTAGATTTCATCTACCATTGTGGGGAGGGATCAAGAGGGCTTCTATCTGACCTTACTTCTGCAAGCATCCACAACAACTGAAACGGATACCACAGACTGTAACTAGTCAGTGCTCCAAGGACGTCTATTAGCTGTGGCTTCCAGTTTGGCACAGATCTGGGGGATTTTGCCCTCAAAATACGTTGCGAATCTCTTCCAGCAGCCTACTGAGTGGTCTGTTGTTAATAATGCCACGCTGGTCTGAACTAGCAGTTTCCAAGAATAAATCGGTGGGTTAACTGGACCATAAAGAAGGCTGATCACCAAAGAATTGATGCTTTTGAATTCTGGTGCTGGAGGAGACTCTTGAGAGTCCCATGGACTGCAAGAAGATCAAACCTCTCCATGCTGAAGGAAATCAGCCCTGAGTGCTCACTGGAAGGACAGGTGCTGAAGCTAAGGCTCCCTGGAAAATACTTTGGCCACCTCATGAAAAGAGAAGACTCCCTGGAAAAGTCTCCCTGGAAAGATGGAGGGCACAAGGAGAAGGGGACGACAGAGGACGAGATGGTTGGATACTGTTCTTGAAGCTACCAGCATGAGTTTGACCAAACTGTGGGAGGCAGTGGAAGACAGGAGTGCCTGGCGTGCTCTGGTCCATGGGGTCACGAAGAGTCGGACACGACTAAACGACTAAACAACAAAATCAAGAAAACAGAGTTGCACATTTTCACCTGGGTGGTTTGGATTCTTGTTCCTGATAACACATGGTGAACTCTTACAGTATTATGCTCTGCCCCAACCTCACCCCACCCTGGAAATAGGCAGGCATTCTCCTTGCATCTTCAAGACAGCTCACGTAATACTGTCTCTTAATGTCCTGCTCTCCCTTCCATTCAATCCAAGCTCAAGTGCTTTTGGGAAAGTGAGGGTGCTTCTGGGACTCCACTGCACCAGTCAGCTGCAATGCAAGCTGCCTCACAGAATACCATGGCTCCCTTGGGATAACATCACTGCAAGGAGGGCGAGGATCAATGCTGCTCTGGGGTTTCCCATTCTGACCAGCAGCACAGTGGAAATATGCAAGATGGCGGCAGACCTTTAGGCCAGACCCTTCAGTTATTACTGCCTTAGCTTTGTGCCTCAAACCCAGTACCTGCTCCTCCTGAACAGAACTATGGCTGCCAATGAAGCAAGTTCTGATATGAACTGCAGGGGGTGGATTCAAGCAAAGCAACTGAAGGGATTTTGAGGGGAGCCTGGAGCATTTTAACAGGATGAGCAAAACTTCTCAAGTGGGCTTTGTGCATCTTTCCATGAAATTTGACTCCTTTTGCCTACAAAACATTCCTGTCCTGTCAGGGAACTGCCATCAGCTCAGAGGCGGGAGGTGGAAGGGCAGTTGGGTTACAGGGAGCCGCCGAAGATCTTGAGAAGCAGCTCGTCCTCCGGGGAGGAGGGAAGCCACGCCTCCAGTGGGGAAGGGATTCAGGGCTCGGAAGATGCAAGGGAGAGCCGCAACACCGAACCTGAGCAAAGTGGGGGGAGGCAGGTCCCCCTTTGCCCACGCCCTCTCTGCGCAGAGGGGAGGCGTGGGATGGGGGTCAAAAGACTGCTATGCTGGGGAAAATTTAAGGGCCACCCACTCCCAGATTCTGCTAGCAACTGAACAGACATGGAATTGAGACGATCTGCATTGTGAATGTTTTGGACAGATAATAAAGCCTTGAAAAGACCAGGGGGAGTCTTGCCTGTTTGCTTCCGAGCAACCACGCCGGCATTCATAACATGTCCCTCCAATTTCAGCTGGCTGAGATAGTAAATATATCGTCTAGCTATTAGCTTCTAGTTCACCATCTACTACCCAGGCTACCAAATGCCTAATTTGTTTTTATTACGTTTGTCTGCAGTATACATGGTTGTGCCTACCTCTATAGTTTATCTTCACAACAACCCTGTGAGGTAGATGAAGCTGACAGAGGGAGTAACAGACTCATACTCACATCCTGTGAGCATCACTGGCCAGTGGAAATTTGAACTGTGTCTCCCCAGTCCTAGTCCAACACACAAATCACTACTTTGAGCTATTTTGTATACAGATGTTAGATGTGTTAAAGGCTCGATGAAGCACACTGCAGTGAAATTTTAATATTCTACTTCATCACTCACACAAATGAAAGTCATGAAAAAGACTAGATTTGGGGCAATTCATATGTTACCAACAACAGCGTACAAGCAGATTATCAGAGATTGCAAAGAAAGGAATATATGATAACAACAAGAAGATGAAGAAAGTACTAAAGGACTATCTGGATTGAACTGGATAGAACTGTTTAATTAAAGCAGCAATATAAGTGATGTTTGGACTCGTTCGGAGCTTGATGTATGGGTACCCCCAATAAAATTTAAAATTTGGCTGTATAATTTGGAACTAATGTGATTTGGATAATGTGATGTGATTGTCCTGTTAATAAAAAGTATTATAAACAACAGCGTACAAGCTGCTTCCATTCAGATCTCTGTGGCGCAATGGGTCAGTGGGTCTGGCTGTTAACCAGAAACTTGGTAGTTTGAGCCCACCCAGGGACAGCTGTGGACCAGATTCCTGCATTGCAGGAGGTTGGACTAAATGACCCTCAGGGTCCCTCGCAACTCTACAATTCTATGATGATCTACGATGATGGCTTCTTCCCACACTAGTGATCCTGTTGGGAACATGGTTCCTTACCATCTTAACTGTCAGACAGATGATTTCTGCTTTGAATGGCCTTTCAAAAAGAACTGGACAAAATTCACAGAAGATGCAACTTTCATTGATAACTCTGATACCTAACTCTGAATCTCCATGTTCAGAAGCAGTGGCCTTCTTTTGAGTACCAAATGCAGGGGGTAAAATGGCAGTCATCTTCCTTGAAGCTGGTCAGTGTTAGAAACAGAAAGCTCAACTACATGGACAGCCTGTTCCATCAAGGCAGTTCTCTGCACTTAAACATCACAGTTTTCTCTACCTTCACATTTTGATGGGAAAATATTCTGACATCATAGCCAGTTTACCTCATGTTTTCTTCCTTATTAAATACCAGCCCAAGTTCCCATTTGTCCCTTTGTTCCTTCTTCTCCAGTACTTGTGATTGTTTATCACCAAACAAACTTCCTTCGCAAATACATTAAAACATACTTCCATGGTGAAGCAATACATTATTCCTTGTTCTATTGCCACACTTTGCCAGAGTTCACCATCTCTACAAACAACTGCAGCTGGCCTATATCCTCAGATATCAACTACAGTACCACCATATCCATTTTTTATGCCTGGTATTATTACCACAAGCATCTTATAACACAATGCCATTTGCAGCCTTGTGTGTTCCTCTGAACACAGGTCACCTGCAAACAGCAAGAAACAGCAGGAAATGATTGTGTCCATCATTTCTCCAGAGAATCCATTACAGTCATACCTCTGGTTGCAAACGTGATCCGTGCGGGAGGCACATTCGCAACCCGCAGCGTTCGCAGCCTGAAGCGGCGTGTCTGCACACACGTGTGACGCGATTCGGCGCTTCTGCACATGCGCAAGCACCAAAACACGGAAGTAACCTGTTCCGGTACTTCCAGGTTCGGCGCGGTCCACAACCCAAAAACATGCAACCCACAGCATTCGTAACCCGAGATATGACTGTATAACAATATTATGAGGTAGGTTAGCCTGAGAAATAGCAACCTACCTAAGGTCATCCATAAGCTTGGTAGCTAACTGGAAATTTGGACCCAAGTCTCTGCCATTCAAGTCTTTAGACACCATACCACACAGGCTCTCAGACTGATGCAGCAATGTTGCCATTAGGATTAGCAGTGAGGTGCATTGCAGGCCTCTAACTTCAAGAATACTCCTTAACTGGTTTTATCCTCCAGCAAACCCCAACTCAAGTCTGCAAATCAATTCATGTGATTTCAATATAATGGGATTACCTGATGAAATAGGTCACTGCATGAAAGAATACAATATGCCTATTATTTTCCAAGGTACCATGTCACTTTTCCCCCAGGGTTTTCCAGATCTTCAGGGAAAAGACTATGCCACTTCAGAATCCACTTCCAGATCCTCCCAAGACTATGCCACTTCAGAACTTAAGTGAGAGAATCACAAGAATGAACATTTCCCTACGTCCAAAATAATGTCCTGCTTCTGGAAAACTAATGGTACGTCAGGGAGACCATGACAGTCTGTCAATTTATCTAGTGAAGTCTTTTTCTTTTTTACTAGCTTTGTGTGGAGTTGGGGCTACACACACACACACACACACACACACACACACACACACACAGTGTTGCAGTCCCAGAAGGCTACACTGGGCTTTTCTGTAAGCATAAATCGGGTCTTGAAGGCTTTCTTTTTGCTGGCTACTAAAAGCTGTCATATTATTTACATAGTAATAAATAACTTTTATTATTTACATATTTATATTATTGTGTGCATGTATAGCTACATACGCCCAAGAATCTTAAAATTCAAGTTAATATCTAAATGTTACTATGCCAATGCGGCCCCAGAAAGTATTAACTCATACCTGCTTTGACCACACTGTTGAAATGCAATCAGGATAATAACCGGTTTGTATGCTTCCAGAGCATACTCAAGGAACAAGCGGAGATTACTCTGCATATTAGTGGGGAACAAAGGATTAGCGAGTGAGTGTTTATAAATAAAAAAAGGTCTTTTCAGTACTAGAACCTAACACTATATATCACGCGAGCAACCTTTGTTCCCCAGTTGCCTTTACCTTCTCTTTCCATTCAGTGTTTTCTTCCACTCTTTATTACAAGTGTGGACCATTCCTTTCATTGTTCATTCCCCACGCCTAAGTGAAATTTGCACAGATCTTTTAAGTGCTTTTACTACAAAGAAGACCACCCTTCCTCCGTATCCTAGCCGTCCCACACCCACACCTTCCCTCCTGCTCTCAGAACTAATGCCCAGGGAAAGCTGTCCCTCATTAGCAAACAACCGTGGCTTGTCTTCGCACTGAACATTAAGGAGGGACATTAAGATACGCTCTGCGCAGGCCTGAGTCCCAAACACCTCTTGGAAGTGCCACAACCTCTCTTGGTAGCATTCTCAGCAGTGTCAAAACATTCGTGTCTGAAAGTGTGTCCCTCCTGTATGTTGGATGCCAGTGAGCACACCTGCTCACTTTAACCTCCAGACCATAGCTGTCAAGCGTCCCTTATTTGGCAGGACAGTCCCTTATCCCAGCGCCATGTCCTGCTGCTGTCCCTTATTGATGATGTCCCTTAAATAAGCTACAGAAGGTAATGGGGCCCTTTCTATGTCCAGCTATCCTTTGTCAACAACAAATTGTTGCTGTTATTTTGTGTTGAATATATGCTATATGGTGATTTATGGACCTAATCGGTATCGAAAGCCATTTGCATGCAACAAAATATGTATTTTATCAAAGTAATTGTTGATCCCTTATTTTTGCTGCTGATCCCTTATTTTCGAGGCTGCTGGTCCCTTATTTTCAAATCTGCAAATTGACAGCTATGCTCCAGACCAGATTTGCACCATACCTCTCCAATTTCACTTTGCTTCCATGTCAGCCCCAACTACAGCAAGAATTGGGGTTCCACCTGTAGTTTCCTGCCACTGTCTTCCTGTCTTTAGGCTACCATCAGCTGGGGCAGACACCACAACCCAACCTTATTTACTTTCTGCAGGTAGTATAATGATAATGAGGTCAGTAGACTCCAGTGGCAAAGCTTCCCCGGAGTCGGGACAGCACCGCTCCAGACAGGAAGCAAAAGCTTGCCAGAAACAAGAAAACCAGATCTGTACACACACAAAAGCGTGTGTGGGAGAGAAAGAAAATGAGCAGGTGAGGGAACAGGATTCAGCCTAATCTTTTCCCAGGTGTGCCATTTTTTTTATGTGCAGAGAATTTTGATTTATTTTGGGAGTGGAGAAGAGATTCAACATACAGACACACATACACATCTACCCTGAAAGACTTCAGGCTATAAAAGGGTTTACTGCCCTTCCAAATTGCCGCTTCTTCCCTAAGAGGCGTGTTTAGAGATTGCAGATTACGTTGCATTATTGTGGTTTTGCAACAATGCAGCTGGATCCCTGGAATGTGGGTTTTTTTTTAATAAAAATTGTTTTTGCAAAGCTTGCGTTTTCTTGCACGCACGTGGTTCCCCCAACTGCCTGGATGCTGGGGGTGGTGGGGTGTGTGTGTGGAAGACTTCTCTGGAGATACAGCCCACCTAAGATCCCCCATCGAGTCCGACTCTCCAGCACGCGCCTCGCCCCTGATATACCGCGAGGGAGCTCGCGGGCGCAGGGCGCAGCGCGCAGCCTCCGCTTCGCAGGCGCTGGGAATCCTGCTCGCCTCTCCGAATAGATGCGCGCAAAGTGACCGAAGAAGCCGCCCGCCAGCAAACTTCATTCAAACCCAAATCTTGCCGTCTGTCCGTCCCGTTCCCCCCCCCCCGTCCCCCTCTCCATCTCTATTTCGAGATTCAGACCAACTTTCGCCCTTTCCTAGTTTTATTTTAACGGGGAGGATTAAAGGGCTGGATCTGAAAAGTATCCAAACCATGTCAGGATTGCGCTCGCCTCTCGCCGCCGCTCCCTGCCCGCAAGCCATCGGGCTGAGCGTCTCCCGAAGAAGCTCCCGAGAAACTCGGCGACTTTTGCAGGAGGAGGAGGAGGAGGAGGAGGAAGGCGGAGGCTCCTCTGGCGCGCTTTCCCTCGGGCGCCCCGACGGGGGGCTCTTCCCCCTCCGCACCCGCGCACAGGACGGGGCGCACTTCGCCGACCCGCGGGAGCGCAAAGCCTGCCTTTGATTTCCCGGAGAGGAGAATGATTTGGACTTTTGGGGGGGGGGTGTCCCCTCCGTCGAGAAAGGGGAGGGAGGAGACGACCCACACCTGGAAGGGGCCGCGGGAATCGGAGTTACCTGTAGTAACAGAGACGGGGAGGGGGGTGGCCAAGGGGGAATCCCCCGCGCGCGTCTTCCTTCCCCGCCTGCTTTTGTTAGGAACCGAGCTTGCTCGAGGTCTCCTCCAAAGCTTGGGGTGGGGGGAGAATCCAGGGGACCCCCCCCCCCCAGACTTCCTCGCTCACATCTCGCTTTCCCTCGGAAGAGGACCCAGCTCCCCAACCTGGGGAGCCCCGCGCGCGGGGGCTGCGAGTCTGGCGTGGCTTTTACTCGCGAGTAGGCAAGCCCGGTGCCCGAGTGAGGCCCAACCTCATCGGTGCAAGGGAATGGGGCGCCGGTGGGGTAGGGATGGGATGTTTCGGCCCCCTCCTCGCCTCCCTCCCGCGACCCCCGTCCCCTTACCGTGGCAGAAGTGAGCATGGCATCCGCGGGGCCGTTTGCAGGGAAGCCGACATGAAGAGAGCGAGCTGGCTGCGCAGGATCCGGCCCTTGGAGAGGCGCGCTGGCTCGCCCGCCGGCAGCAGCAGCAGCAGCAGGGCCCCCCCGCAACTTGCACGGCTACGAGCCGAGAGACGAGCTGCAACCTCTGCGCCCGCGAACCTGAATCTGCGCGGCTATAAGAAACCCGCTCAGCCAGATGGCTCGCCGCCTTAACCCCTTGGCTGCCGCGCACTCCTCCGGCGCCGGCCCCTTGCAAATCCGCGCCGGGAAACACCAGCAAGAAACTCTCGGGGCGAAGTTTTCTTTCTCAGGCTGCTTTGGGGGGGGGGGAGAGGGAGGGGCAGCATTTGGATGCTCCTCTTGCGCTCCCGGGCATTAAAAGTAATTTCAAGCCCTCGACTGGCATGTTTTACAAGGATGGGAAGTGGAGTTGGCATGAGCAAAGCTTGGCCGGGGAAAAAACGTGCGGTGCGTTTCCTCGGAAGTAATCCTCACTGTGTCCCAGGAGACTTGCACCTAGGTAAGTGTATGCAGGATGGCAGCCTAGAGGCCCGTCTCCCGTGCGTGCAAGGCTACCCGGAACTGACTTGCACTGCAGCCTGGAATTATTAGCATGGCTTTCAGGCTTTGAGGCTGCAATCCTGAGCCCGTTTACCTGGCAGAAAGCCCTACCGAATTCTCAGTAGGCATGCTTAGATTTGCACTGTTATTTCTCAGAAGAGATGCCACTGACAGCCCCAGTCTACTCAAAACGGTCCCATCAGATTAAATGGAGTTTGGGTCCATTTTAGTGGGTATAGGATTGCAGCCCTAATTGCTGTCTATATTGACAGTGACCTACCTGCATAGGGAGGCTTCAAATTGGTAGATTCTGTACATATCATACAAAGGCATTCAAAATATTGGGGGTGAGAGGAATACTGGAAACTCACTCTCTTTTACAATTCAGATTTCAGCTTCTGGTGGCTTGCTTTTTCTCCTCTTTTCTTAATGCCTATAAGTCAAATGAATTCTACTGATACATATTTCACCAAAACTAGGCAAATGTTCAAGGTTTTATAGGTAGGTGAACCCATTATGAAAATGGTGAGTGCAAAACGAGTGAATTCCTCAGCATCAATAGCAAAAGGCCACTTTGCCGCCTCATTTTCCCTTGAATTTATCTCACTAGCTCACTAAGAATGGAGATGATAATTTTAGCTTGCATGCCTCTTTAATTCTCCCTCTAAATTTATACATGCTTAAATCATCGGGTATGAGTGTGTGTGTGTGTGTGTGTGCGTGCTCTTTCCTCAGCCAGATTAAAATAGAATGTGAAGAGCAAGTTACAACCAACATCTTTGAGGTCACAGAGGACGATTTGTTCTGAGCAAACTTTCCCACCCAAATGTTGATGCTACAGAAAGTTTGTGCAGTTTGCATCCTTACAGAATAATGTGGATCAGCATACTTTCCTTCCTTCTTCCATGAAAAACTTTTATCCATTTCTTTACCATTTCGATTGTAGACTCCTCATGAGAGAGATCAGTCTTTTTGTCTTTTCTCTACCCTTTCAAATACACCGAGAGCGCTATGGTTATTGCATTAATATATTGTCTAAGCAAACCGTCGGTAGATCTTTTCTGCCTACCCTTCCGTTTAATTTCCTTGCCTGTACTTTTGCACTTTTCATAAGCAACAGGCTTAAAATAGTTTCGCTTAGGTGGTTGTTCACATCTGCACATGCGGGAGATTATGAGATGGTAAAAAGGACTCCACCAGTTCAGATGGAGGACTTTTTTATTATTATTATTGTTTCCCTATGCTACAAACACCATGGAAACAAACACCAGCGCAGCAGGCAAACATCTGGGCTAAAAGCTTTATGCCAGTTTTCTATTGTCAGGGAAATTTTTTATATAGGGAAACATTGGAAAATGCCACCCCAAATCTGTAGTATGACACCGTAGCTCATTCTACTGCTGAGCATTGTATCAGTCCAGTCTGCTTCAATGTGCATCCCCAGTTTCTCAGCACCCACCCTCAGATGGATATCAAACAGGTGAATGTTGGTTCATCCTTAAGGTTTTAGGAAGCCCAGTGTCAGAAATGACTCTGCCACAAGAGTTATTTCTCATTTCTACAGCCCAAGGTGTGACAAATGTCCTTTGAAAATGAAGATCACACTCTGACAATCACCATCTTTGAGACTTTGCAAAACACACACTGAATATAATTCGTATATCAATCAGAAATTGCACACACATATAATAAATCATGCATATATCTAGTATATATATACGTATATATATATTCCCCTATTAATGAATTAATGTTTACGCTCCATATTTTTACACATTGTACCTGCCTCATCATCATCATCATTTTCACCGCTTGGGTTGACTTTCACGGAGGAGGAAATCTTCCTTCGCTGATGCTTCTTAAGTAAACTTATTCTTCTGTCGTTCTCTGCTTGTCCTCCAGTCTGTACAGAAATTTATCCACTCAACACTTTGCATCTTCCATCCAGAATGTAGTCATAATAATAATAATAATATTAATAACAACTTTTTAAAAAATGGAGCAAAAATGTAATGCTCGCAACAGCTCACTCCTGCATTTAAACTCCTGCAGAAAATGCTAGAATTAAAAGCAGCTCTTGTCCTGAGAAATATGGACAGCCAAAAGGTTAGCCATTTGACATGTGCTCACACCCTGGGAAACTGTGGCCGCCAGTGCACTCTCAGTCCAAGCGTAAGGGAAGGCAGTCAAGAGAAGATCCTAAATCAATGAGCCTGCAGAGAGGCTGGCTCCCAGCAACTTGCATTGTTCGCAAGTGGAAAGGTTCCTGCCATTCTCCACTGGTGCCTGTGGCCTCCTGCGTTCAACGCCTTGTAATCTGAGACGCAACACCTAATCTTGCCAAATATGCATCCCTGGGTGGGGGTGGGGGAGGCAGGGTCTCTCTTCACAACTCTGCAAAAGGGAGACAACCCGTGTTTCCTGTTTCCTCGGCTATAAATGAAAAGAAATGGCTTACTGCTTGGGTTCCTCCCAAAAGTTCCTCTCACTAAGAATCTTTTATTTTTATTTTGTTTTACAAACAGTTTTGAAAGGTGTGGGTCTATAGCATTTTGAAAGATTGCTTTGCCAGCTGCAGAAATACTTGAAGCAAGACCAACATTTTAATAAGATGGTAAAAAAATCAATTGCAAGAATGGGACAGGGGGTTTTTTTTGCCAGGACAGGGATCTACAGATAGGAGCAGACTCCACTGTTTGGGTACCTAAGGGCAGGCTGCTTGTTTAGTATGTTTCTTCTTCTTTGGCGATCACTCATAGCCGAGTAAGATTGTCTTCCATAAACACGGTTTTAACAATGAGTCCGTAAGTGACTGTGGAGGCCAATTCTGGATCCACACATCCTTCCACAGTGGGGACATTGGTTTCCGGGTGGGAGTTGATCATGGTGTGGATTTGCCAAGCATGCCTTCCTCTTAGCATGTTTCTCCCTTGTGTTCTGAGTTCGAGTTTTCTTCAAAGTCCATGACACCTTTGGTAAAGGCTGTT
>JAXCMG010000101.1:606600-646539 GCA_034642415.1 Podarcis siculus
AGTTCGAGTTTTCTTCAAAGTCCATGACACCTTTGGTAAAGGCTGTTCTCCAACTGGAGCTCTTTAAAAATGTTTATACTACATTTTTAAAGATTTGCCTCGAGGCAGTCTTTAAACCTCTTTTGTTGACCACCAGCATTACGCTTTCCATTTTTAAGTTCAGAATATAGCAGCTGCTTTGGAAGACGATCATCAGGCATCCACACAACATGACCAGTCCAACGAAGTTGATGTTGAAGAATCATTGCTTCCACACATGGAGTCCCTAGATGCACCTGTTTCAAATTCACCCATAAAATTGAATAGTTGTCGTTGACTTCGGGGGGAGGGGGAGTAAAGTGCTGCTCTTGGCGCTGCTGCAGTGAGCACAATACTTGCCCACAACTCCTCATAATAGGTGACCTAGCCTCCAATGACCATGAAACTGATGTACAAAGCAGTGTTAAACTTTCCCCTTCTGAAGGCAGATAAGAATTGGTGGATTTAGTGCAGGTGGGGAGTTGCTTTAGGAAAACGACAAAAACTTGCCATCTCTCCATTCCTCTTGCCCTGAAATTTAGTAGGCTTTTGTTTACATTTCATTTTTTTCCTGGATAGTGAATTGTAAGAAATATCTTCCACATCTTCTGTTATAGCCATTGATTTTGATACACTGTCATCTGATTGTGTATCATATATATATATATATATATATATATATTCCTATGGCTTAAGACGAGGACATACAGGAGAAATAGTATAAATATGAATCTTGAGGGCAGTTGCCAGAGATTCCCCCTGATATGGAACCAAGTGGAAATCTAAACAGCATGGCCTCCAAATGACAGAGGATCAGATAGTGAGAATTTGAGGTTAGGAAAATGGACACCACCAAGTATTTAAATTAATTGGTAATTAAAAGTTGTTGAAATAATGTGATGTGGCAATGTCGCAATGTAACGCTAGGTGTCTGAAGTGTTGAGGTGGTGAATGGTTGGCTAGAATGAAACTATTTGGGTTTATATGTGTATCCCTGATGCTTACAAGAATAATCAGAATTCTCTTTTTGGTAATTGTTAGCTTTCACAATAGCACCGCTTTGTGGTTGAAATATTGCATAGAAACTGAAAAGTGGGGAATGATCTGGGTGTTGTGAGCATGTTATGAGTACAAGTTAAACAAGTCTGTTGTGTTTCCATGGCGGTTGGCACTGATACAGACAAGCAGGCAAAACATACACAGCTGCAATGGAAATTCTTTCATGAGACAGGGGGCTGCTGAATGATGAGCAAACAGAAGAAAAGTGTGATGGTTGTGACTGATTGGGGAAGGAGAAGAGAGGAGCAGAGAATAGTTCAGGAACAGTTTTTTGGCTCTTCAATCATAAAGGATGGCTCTCAAACACTGACAGAAGAAACAGAAACCATTGCAGAAGCTTAAAAGTAAAAAATGAAAAATAGTAAGTTAACAATGAACCTTGGAATATTAACCAGGGATAATCGCTCCATGAAGGTATCCAACCATATTCCATGGTTAATTTTTAGTTGAAGATATACATGGGTGAAGTCTGTCTAGGAACTCTAATCCTCTAACCTAAGAGACCTTTCTCATCCTTTTTTTTGTGATTATTTAGTTGCGAGGCAAATGTACTCTGCATTTGTTCAGAGATGTTTTCATGCATTCTTATCACATACGTTGCAGTGTGGAATCTTAGTACTGAAAACAAATACAGGCTTTAACTCAGCAGGGATAGATTGTTGTTGTTGTTGTTTAGTCGTTTAGTCATGTCTGACTCTTCGTGACCCCATGGACCAGAGCACGCCAGGCACTCCTGTCTTCCACTGCCTCCCGCAGTTTGGTCAGACTCATGTTTGTAGCTTCGAGAACACTGTCCAACCACCTCGTCCTCTGTTGTCCCCTTCTCCTTGTGTCCTCCATCTTTCCCAACATCAGGGGCTTTTCCAGGGAGTCTTCTCTTCTCATGAGGTGGCCAAAGTATTGGAGCCTCAGCTTCAGGATCTGTCCTTCCAGTGAGCACTCAGGGCTGATTTCCTTAAGAATGGATGTGTTTGATCTTCTTGCAGTCCATGGGATAGATACATCCCCTCAAATCCCAAATTAGCTACATTCTGCATAAGAAATAGATTTGAGGTTTTTAATAATAATAATAATATCTTTATTGTCATTGCCCCCTCTCGGGGACAACGAAATTACTTGGCTGCTCCATAAAAACACTAATTAAAACAATACAGTATAATACAGCAAGGAAGATTAGATGACTTTCAAAGTCCAGGCTTCCCATTCAGGGCCAAGATCGCTCTGGAAAAGAAGCTGTTCTTAAGACAGCTCGTTCTTGTCTTCATCGTCCTGTATCTCCGTCCCGACGGCAGGAGCTCGAAGAGACAGTGACCAGGATGCGATGGATCTTTTACTATGTCCAGTGCCTTCCTATGGCACCTTGTGGCATAAATCTGCTCTAAGGTGGAGAGTGGGCAGCCAACAATGCTCTCTGCTGCCTTAACAACTCTGCACAACCCCAACCTGTCCTGGGTAGTACAGCTTCCGTACCACACACATAAGCCATAAGTGAGCACGCTCTCAATGGCACAGTGATAGAAGGCAAGCAGCAGTTTCTGCGGAAGATGGTTTTTCCTTAGAATTCTCAAAAAATACAGTCTCTGCTGCGCCTTCTTCACAAGCCCCCTTGTGTTGACACTCCAGGACAGATCCTCTTGTAATTCAATGCCCAAAAATCTGAATGTTGTTACCCTCTCCACACAGACCCCATCAATCAAAAGTGGCTGGACATTTTGGCACTTGCATTCAATAATAATCCAAATCTGAGATCCTCAGTTGTGTCTGCCACTTCAACCCCTGAAGACTGGTAAAAACTCTAATTCTCCCTGCTCACTCAGTCTCAGTCCCTGTTAAGAGATAGCTGCTTTCCCTGCCTTGAAAAGTGCTCACAGCGGAAAGAGCAAGTTTATCAATGGGCCTAAAAATATCATATGATTCAAAGAGCTGAGGATCCCAATTCCAAGCACCAAGAAAATTAGGCCACTTATTTTCCAGGCACAACGATTAATCTCCATGTTAGAAGAAGTGGTATATGGATGAATTTATCTCCTATCAGGAAGCTAGTTAGACAAAGTCCATTTACTCAGCAGACAGAGTTTCCCAGGAAGGTAAGCCATTCTCTAAGAGCATTTACAGGTAACCAGCTAAAAATAAGTTAATTGGGGAATAACAACAAAAAGAGCTGTAGCTGCAGGGGAAGGGCTGTGGGGCAGATACAGTGGTACCTCAGGTTACATACACTTCAGGTTACAGACTCTGCTAACCCAGAAATAGTGCTTCAGGTTAAGAACTTTGCTTCAGGATGAGAAGAGAAATTGTTCTCCGGCGGCGCAGCGGCAGCAGGAGGCCCCATTAGCTAAAGTGGTGCTTCATGTTAAGAACAGTTTCAGGTTAAGTACGGACCTCCGGAATGAATTACAGTGGTACCTCGGGTTAAGTACTTAATTCTTAACCTGTTCTTAACCTGAAGCACCACTTTAGCTAATGGGGCCTCCTGCTGCTACCGCGCCGCCAGAGCATGATTTCTGTTCTTATCCTGAAGCAAAGTTCTTAACCTGAAGCATTATTTCTGGGTTAGCGGAGTGTGTAATCTGAAGTGTATGTAACCTGAGGTACCACTGTAAGTACTTAACCCGAGGTACCACTATATAGCTGGAGAGGCCACTCTCTGAAACCCTGGAAAGCGATTGCTAATCAGTGGAGACGGAATCATAGAGTTGAAAGGGACCACGAAGGCCATCTAGTCCAACCCCCTGCAACGCAGGAATCTTTTGCCCAACATGGGGCTTGAACCCCACGACCCTGAGATTAAGCTTCTTGTGCTCTACAGACCTGTCCATGAACTAATTGGATAAATGGCCTGACTCAGTGTCAGACAGCTTTCTACATTCCTACAGGTGCCAGGAATGTGCCCATGCGCTGCTCTTCCAGCTGTTTAAAGTTATTATATGGAAAACAGTTTCACTGCCGTTTTACCACTGTTGGGGATGCGTATTTATGGTTGCCAGTTTTTAATCTCAAAAAGAATCTGATCCCTGGATGGAATGCTGGGATTTTTAAGAGCTTGAGTGAGGACCAAACTGGACATGACATGCTGTTACATGCATCTTTCCCCGCACAGTTTTGTTGCTATTTTTAAGAACCCCAAACAGATTCCAAAAGTAGCCTTAGAAAGTCGCTGGTTTGAGTGGAAGAACAACTGAGAGGGTGGGGGAAGGGGTGCTTTGCTGTTTCACTCGGACCATTTTCTCACCGAAAGCAGCTTTGGGCAGATGCTGTTTTGTGTGGGAAAACGGCAAGCAAGAACAGCTACAGCCGACTCGCTTTCTCTCACTCCTACCCTGGCTGTTCCTCCACTCACAAGGTCCAAACCTCCTTTTGCTTAAATAGGAAAACACTGCAGGAAAGTTACAACTGAGTAGTTTTATTCGGCATTCAAAATTGCAAGAATTATCACATGAGGCAGGAGAGCAGGCCATGCTTGCTCACCTCATGGCAGCCCGTCCCCAATCCTGCAGCAGGGCAGCCGACCAACATGCCTAGGCTGGCCCTCCCCTCAGCACTCAGAGCTCCAGCTCACAGGGACAACCTAGGCAGGTTGCCCCACTGCCGACATGCTCCCAGATGTGTAGGCAGCCTTGGGAAGTAGCTGCTGCAGGGTGAATCCTAAAATTGTGGAGTTGGAAGGAAACCTTAGGGTCATCTAGTCCAACCTCCTGCAGTGCAGGAATCTCAGCTAGATCACACATGGCAGGTGGCCACCCAACTTTTGCTTAAAAACCTCCAAGGAAGGAGAGCCCACCACCTCTTGTGGGAGTCTGTGCCACTGTCAAACAGCTCTTACTGTCAGAAAGTTCTTCCTGATGTTTAATAATAATAATATTTTTTATTTATACCCCGCCCTCCCCAGTCAAGGCCGGGCTCAGGGAGGCTAACAAGCAATGATAAAAACAAGTTGAATGAATACAACTTAAAAACAAGATTAAAATACAACATTGAAACATTAAAATGCAGCCTCATCACAGGAGGAGAAAGGAAAAAAGAAAGAGGGGGAGGGAATCGAATTGACTCCAAGCCAAAGGCCAGGCAGAACAACTCTGTCTTGCAGGCCCTGTGGAAAGAAATCAGATCCTGCAGGGCCCTGGTCTCATGAGGCAGAGCGTTCCACCAGGCTGGGGCCACTGTTGAAAAGGCCCTGGCTCTGGTTGAGGCTAATCTGACTTCCTTAGGGCCCGGGACCACTAGGGTGCTGCTATTTATGGAACTTGAGGCTCTCCATGGGGCATACCTGGAGAGGCGGTCCCGTAGGTACGAGGGTCCTAGGCCGTGAGGGGCTTTTAAGGTCGGCACCTTAAATCTGACCCAGTACTCCACCGGGAGTCAGTGCAGCTGGAAGAGCACTGGGTGAATATGCTCCCATGGCAGGGACCCCGTGAGGAGCCTCGCTGCAGCATTCTGCACCCACTGGAGTTTCTGGGACAGCTTCAAGGGCAGCCCCGCGTAGAGCAAATTACAGTAGTCAAGCCTGGAGGTGACCGTCACATGGATCACTAGTCAGAATCTTGTCTGAATCTTGCAAGGTTTTTAGCTGGGTCAATCAGAATAAGATCCACTATTTGACTATTGATTCAAAACCCTAAAATTTATTTTATATAATTGACTTTTTATTTCTATTCTTTGTATATCGTATTGTTGTTTTATTGCTATGGCCAATGGCTGACGCAAATAAAGATTCATTCATTCTTCTTAGTCAGAATCTCCTTTCTTGTAACTTGAATACATTGGTACAGGTCTTACTGTCCAGAGCAGGAGAAAATAAGCTTGCTCCATCTTGCATGTGACAGGCCTTCAGATATTTCAAGATGGAGATCATATCTCCTCTCAGTCTCCTCTTTTCTAAGCTAAACATAGCCAGCCCCTTCAACCGTTCCTCATAAGGCTTTGTTTCCAGACCTTTGATCATTTTGGTTGCCCTCCTCTGTACATGTTCCAGCTTGTTCAACATCATCATCATCATCATCATCATAACAACAACAACAACAACAACAACAATAATAATAATAATAATAATAATAATAATAATAATTTATTTATACCCCGCCCATCTGACTGGGTCTCCCCAGCCACTCTGGGCGGCTTCCAACCAAATATCAAAAACAATACAGCGTCAATAAACAATAAACAATAAAAGCTTCCCTAAACAGGGCTGCCTTCAGATGTCTTCTTATTGCTCTTCTCATTGACATCTGATGGGAGGGCGTTCCACAGGGCGGGCACCACTACCAAGAAGGCCCTCTGCCTGGTTCCCTGTAACCTCACTTCTCGCAGCAAGGGAACCGCCAGAAGGCCCTCGGTGCTGGACCTTAGTGTCCGGGCTGGATGATGTGGGAGGGAGACGCTCCTTCAGGTATACAGGACCGAGGCCGTTTAGGGCTTTGAAGGTCAGCACCAACACTTTGATTTGTGCTCGGAAACGTACTGGGAGCCAATGAAGATCTTTCAAGACTGGTGTTAAATGGTCTCGGCAGCCACTCCCAGTCACCAGTCTAGCTGCCACATTCTGGATTAGTTGTAGTTTCCGGGTCACCTTCAAAGGTAGCCCCACGTAGAGCGCATTACACTAGTCCAAGCAGAAGATAACTAGAGCATGCACCACTCTGGCGAGACAGTCCTTAAATTGTGGTACCCAAGAACTGGATGTAGTACTCCAGATGAGGTCTGACCAAGGCAGAATAGAGCAGTGCTATTAGTTCCCTTGATCCGAACACTATACTTCTGTTGATGCAGCCTAGAATAGCATTAGCTTTTTTGGCTGCTGCATCACACCATTGACTTGTGGTCCATTAAGGTCCCTCGATCCTTTTCATATGTACTACTGGAATGCCAGATGTTCCCCATCTTATATTTTTGCAGCAGGTTCTTCCTGCCTAAGGGTAGAACCTTACATTTGAATGTAAGCAGTCCCTCTCTCCTGCCTAGTACAATAATGTGTTTTGAATGCCAAAGGCGGCTGGTGTCATATCTGGTTTCAGCCAAAGAGAGATACATGTTGAATAATTAATACTGTGTGGGGCAGAAGGCAGCTGGCGGGCCAGATCATTACATGCCCGTCCCCCTGCAGGCCACGTTTGACCACTGAGTGGCTTACAGGGAACAGGATATTAATGCAGTGGAGGCAGGTGGCGCTGTGGGTTAAACCACAGAGCCTAGGACCTGCCGATCAGAAGGCTGGCGGTTCGAATCCCCACGACGGGGTGAGCTCCTGTTGCTCAGTCCCTGCTCCGGCCAACCTAGCAGTTCAAAAGCACGTTAAAGTGCAAGTAGATAAATAGGTACCGCTCTGGCGGGAAGGTAAACAGCATTTCCGTGTGCTTCTCTGGTTCTCCAGAAGCGGCTTAGTCCTTTATTATTATTATTATTATTTAAATAATATTTATTAAAGTTTAAAAATACAACAAAACAGAAAAAAAAGAAGTAACAACAACAAAAATCAAGAAAAACAAAAACAATCAAACAACAGAGAAGAAAAAACAAGAAAATAGAATAAACCTTATTAACTTAGCTTCATTAGCTTGTTTCTTTGACCTCCTCTCGCCTCCCTTTTTTGTATTCTGCTTCAATTGATTATTTCAGCAAATTCTTTCCATCTTTCCCAAATTATTAACCAATAATTTATCTTAACCTAGTATACTTTTACTTTCCCTCATTTCCTTCAACAGTCTATTTAACTTAAGTCCTTTATAGTATTTATACAAAAGTCACATAGTTTCTTTCCAGACTCCTTCTAAACTTCCTCAATTTTGATATATATATTTGTAAATAAGCCTTAAATTTCTTCCAATCTTCTTCCACCAACTCTTCTTCCTGGTCCCGGATTCTGCCCGTCATTTCGGCCATTTCCATAAAGTCCATAGAAGCGGCTTAGTCCTGCTGGCCACATGACCCGGAAGCTGTACGCCGGCTCCCTCAGCCAATAAAGCGAGATGAGCGCCACAACCCCAGAGTCGGTCATGACTGGACCTAGTGGTCAGGGGTCCCTTTACCTTTAATAATTAAATGCATCAACAAAAACAACAATATGCAGCATGCAACCTTCAATTTCCTTACTACACTTGGTTGGGACAGTAGGATATATACGGGAGAAGGCAATATTTTTGGAAAACTGGCCCCAGACATTACAGGCATTAAAGGTTAAAACCAGCACTTTCAAATTGTGGCCAGAAATGGCCCCAGTTAATTATTCATTCCAGTTTTGGTACATCCTTAGCCTAGACCTCCTTAAAAGCAGTCGCATGGACAATATGTTGCCATATGCTAAGTGCCACGGACAACTAAGGCCAAGCAATGGCCACCCAGGTATGGGCACAGCTGGTGTATCAGCAAAGGTAAAGGTAAAGGGACCCCTGAGCGTTAGGTCCAGTCATGGCCGACTCTGGGGTTGCTCATCTCGGCTCAAGCCGGCTTACAGCTTCTGGGTCATGTGGCCAGCATGACTAAGCCGCTTCTGGTGAACCAGAGCAGCGCACGGAAACGCTGTTTACCTTCCCGCTGGAGCGGTACCTATTTATCTACTTGCACTTTGACATGCTTTCAAACTGCTAGGTTGGCAGGAGCAGGGACCGAGCAATTGGAGCTCATCCTATCGCAGGGATTCGAACCGCCGACCTTCTGATCGGCAAGTCCTAGGCTCTGTGGTTTAACCCACAGTGCCACCTGCGTCCCATCAGCAAAGGTAAAGGGACCCCTGGCCATTAGGTCGAGTCATGGACGACTCGGGTTGCGGTGCTCATCTCGCTTTATTAGCCGAGGGAGCTGGCGTATCAGCGAAAGCTGCATGCAGAAGGGCACTTTAAGCCACAGGAGCCACTTGGACCTCCATTTGGCCCTTTCATTACAGGTTGAATACCATTCAACTTTGGACAGTTGAGGCTCAGGAGAAGCAGGTTTTGCCCAGTGAAAGCAAGGCAAGGCACATACAGCCAGGTCACAGGGAACACAGTCAAGTCATGGCAAGTGAAGGCAAATCAAGGCAAGTCCAATCAGATGCTGCCTTAGGCAGAGGTCAGGCAAAAATAAGACCTTGGACAGCTCCAAGTAAAGCCAACTGAAGCTGCACATAGGCTGATGAGACCCGTAGTGTGGTTGACTCCAGCTTCACTTCCCTGGAAGAGCTAGCTGGGTTATTAAATGGTTTTCACGTGGTTTTGCAATGTGTAATTTCTGAAAGGCTGAGGAGGTGGAAGGACTCATCCTCCAAATCTGAGGGTGGTGGTAGGGCTGGATCCTCTGAATTAATGGTTGTGCCCCTGAGGAAGTTGCTTGAACCTCATAAGTGTCCTCTGTTGCACACTGTGGTTTCCAGGGTTAGGGGTTATGGCACCAGTTGATTGAATCACCCACCAATTGTATTCCCAGCTGGTCTGGTTTGAATGTCAAGTTTGTTCACCCTCATCAAGGCTGTTAGTGGATTACAGTCCAGCAGTAGCCCACAGCATCACCTTCTGAAGCTGACCCTCTAAGTCTTGCCTCCCACATCTCCATCAGAGTGCATATTCAAGGGAATATGGTGGTTAATGGGGCTGAAAGCTGCTGAGAGGTCCACTAGAATCAGCAGGCTCACATCTTCCCATCTCTCTTTCATCAAAAGCCTTCCCACAGGGCTCCCTAGGCAGCTTTGATCCCAAAACCAAGCTTGCAACTTGATCAAAATCTGTTTCCTCCTTAAAAGTGGAGTTGACCATGGCCCGGCCAACACTCTTTTGAATATCTAGCCCAGATCTATTGGCAATAGATCTATGGTTGTTAAGATTATGGTTGTCCAGGTTATGTTTCTTCAGGAGTAGTCAATTTTATAATTCCTTTACAGAAATCTGTGGCCATCCTGCACCCAACCAAATTTCCCTTCCCCACTAGATTTAAGTCATGACTGGCAAAAGTGAAGAACACAAGTCACACAAAATCAACAAAGCTGGACTCCATGCAGGAGGGCCAGCTTGGCTCCGCACCCATGGCCGCCCAAGGCTGTGGGTGCCATTCAGCAATGCATGGCCCTCGCTTAAATGGTGCCGGACCCCTTCATGGGGAATTTTGTGGAACCCAGGGAGCTGACACTGACTCCATGGACTAACTATGGAGCCCACATCATGACATCAACTTTATCCTCAAAGTGCCTTCCACATATGTCACAACTCGCTACCAAGGATTCCACAAAATCTCATATTGATACTGTTCATAGGCATCTTCTGCTAGATTTTCATATCTAACAATGCACTGCTTCACCCTTCTCTATACCCTGGAACTGTTCCCCCTGTTTTGAGCATGTTGGGTGAGCTTATTTAATTTCTTTATCCTGAGCCCTAAGTGCTGGCATTGTGGTCAAGAGTTAGGGGTATATGCACATATGTGGTGGGAGTGTATTTGTATAAAGGAATATTGGCAAAAAATTATAAAGGTTATCTCTGATGTATTTCAGGTTAAGATAGAAGTCAGTAGAGAAATGCTTATCTCAGGAATTCTGGGGAATAGTAAAACAGAAAGAAAAGAGCAAGATTGGTATAAAATTATGATCTTAGCTGGCATGCTTGTTATTGCTTTAGGATGGAATGGAAAGGAAAAACGGACAATGGAAAAATGGAATGACTATGTTTTTGAATATATACAATCTGATATATTTGAACAAGTAATGACAGAAGATACATGGGAAAAGAAATGTCAAAAGATTTTGAATAAATGGACAAGTTATAGGAATTGGATAGCACTGGAGGAAGCCAACCCAAGTATCCAAATTAGAATGAATAATCTGTGCACATGGTTAAAGATCTGAAGAGAGAACAAGTTTGGGGGGAAGGGGTTAAAGGGGAGGGAGGAAGGGGAGGAAGGATAAACAAGTAGGGACAAAAGTATATATTGTTATGTATAACTAATAGGAGGATGATTTTGATGCATGGTATTGTTAGATTTTCGACTGAATGATTTTTTTTTTTTTTTTTTTTTGTAAGTTATTTGACATCCCTGGATGAAAGTGTGATCATAAAGAATGGGAAAAGAAAGAAAGAAAGAAAGAAAGAAAGAAAGAAAGAAAGAAAGAAAAATTGATTTCTTTATCCAGCATAATGAAGAGCAGAATAGTAACTGAGGTTAGCATCTTATGAAGGAATGGGAAGGGGCTGTCGAGTTCTGCAGGATATTAAACACAACAAGCATAAGATAGTGATGCATAGCTGACAAGTAGCAAAGCCCAGCACATGAGTCATGAACATTTGTAACAAATAACAGTAGAAAATAGTATTGGTCCTCTGATGCACACACAGCTGTCTTAATTGAATGGACTTTCCATAATAGTTATTTTGGGATTTTCTTTTTCCCGTTAACAGGAAACAAAGCTGGCTTTCCCTTTCTTATTTTGAAATGCATTGTAGCAAAGTAGTCACAGCTGTTAACATATGTAGATGTCTACTCAGAAGAAAGCCCCTATGAGTTCAATGGGACTTACTCTCAGGGAGGTGAGTATAGGATTGTAGCCTGAAGCTGCGAATGTGAATCCTTTTTTCTCATGAAATGCCAGGGCTTCCAGCCTTCTCTGCTACAAACTGATACCCCAATAGTAAAGGTAAAGGTAAAGGGATCCCTGATCATTAAGTCCAGTCATGGACGACTCTGGGATTGCGGCGCTCATCTTGCTTTACTGGCCGAGGGAGCCGGCGTACAGCTTCCGGGTCATGTGGCCAGCATGACTAAGCCGCTTCTGGCAAACCAGAGCATCGCATGGAAATGCTGTTTACCTTCCCACTCGAGCTGTACCTATTTATCTACTTGCACTGGCGTGCTTTCGAACTGCCAGGTAGGCAGGAGCTGGGACCAAGCAACGGGAGCTCACCCCGTCGCGGGGATTCGAACCACCGACCTTCGGATCTGCAAGCCCAAGAGGCTCAGTGGTTGAGACCACAGCACCACTTTGCGCCACCCAATTGATAGGCATGCTAAATGCAGTGGGACATAATGGATCACTTGCATCACTCCTCAGAGAAGCTGGGGCCATGGGAGACTAAACCTGAACTTGTTTTTGAGGATACGTGCTCCAGCAAAAAGACCCTGAAAGCTGGAACTTGATATGCCATAAGCAGAAAATGTGGCTCATCTATAAAGACTCATCGATAAGTCCTGACCGGCTTTGTATCAGGGTGAGGAACCTTTTCAGCCTGAGGGCAGCATTCCCTTTTGGACAACTTTCCAAGGTGGGTGCAGCGGACTCACCCCGCTAACTGTCCCCAATTAAATATATATAGCGAATCCACCTCATGGTGCGCCAGTTAAAGGAATGCCCACAATTTACCACAGTCTATCTGGTGGGGGTCCTGTGTGAGGGAAACTTTGATTCAGGGAGTCTCAGGCAGAAGGTTGAACAATAAAGGTCTTATTTACAAAAAGAGGTTGGTAAAACAACGTTGGGTCAGGAGGTGCGTTCTTTCAGGTAGAAGTTAACTTATTACTTAAACCAAATATAAAGAGGTCACGGGCTTAAACACAGTAGTATGTACAGCACAGCTTTTCTTAAACTTCAGTTACTCAGGAATCAGCTACTACACTTCAGTTTCTGTCACTTCTCTACGTCCTTTCGCTTAGTTATGGCCAGACCAATATTTATGTATGCAACTACGGCGGCAAGGTTATTGATTGCCAAAAATCGGAAAAGCAGCATCGTCCCAACTAAAACAGACTGGTTATCGAAAATGATGGAATACTTCCATATTGCCAAACTAACAGGGAGGTTAAGATGAGATATGGTACAAAAAGTGAATAAGCAGTGGGCTATCTTTAAGGAATACATCAAAATTTATGTGGGAAAAGTAGAATTTCCTGACAGATACTGAGTGAATCCAGAAAATGATTAGAGTGAAAGAAGAGTAAAGTTAAGATAAAAGAAGAGATTAAAGAAATGATGCAATGCATTTAAGCTAGTTGGAAATATAAAGTAGCGTAACAAGAACGGTGGGAAGTCAAGTCACTTGGTGGGTGTCTGTGTGGGGTAGGTGTGTAGGTATATTGATATGTAGGTATGTTTTATGTCGTGAAAATTAGGTAGTGTGTTGTGTACGTGTACTGTGTAAATGTATATGTATGTGTTTTATATGTTAAATAAAATAAAATAAAATAAATACTACTATTTATTTCAGTTTCTGCCACTTCTCTCTATGTCCTTTCACTTAGTTATGGCAGATGTTTTACGTGAATTCTTTTTTTTAATCAAAGCACAGGTTCCTTCAGTGTTTATTAGTTTCGTTCATGAGCAAGGGGCACTTTTCGTCAGTGACCCTCTCCCTTAGCAGTCCCACTCCTGAAGTATTCCAGTTACAGACCCAAGGGATCACCTCAGCCCTTGTTACTGGCTTGGGAGTCTTTCCCCAGAAAAACTCTCCCCCCTTGACTGGAATGAGACCCAGGTAGACTTTCTCCTAACAGCTTCTACCTTTCCGGGCTCAGACTCAGCCCTCCAGTTAACTCCTAGTCATGGACTGCTTACTATGGGTTTTGCAGCTCCCTGGATTGACGTCTATTCAGCGCAAACACAGCCTATTCATGTAATACAAACTTAACCGAAACATAGATTTTATGCAAACTGCAATCATCAAGTCTGCTGATGCCTTTTAAAACAAACAAACTACAGCGGGCACAAGCAAACTTGTGCTTATGCCTGAACTACAGTAGCAGCTTAGTTATAACTTAAAAGTGTAACTATTCCAAGGAACACCATTTGGTTTGTTTTAAACCAGGTATAGGCAAACTCGGCCCTCCAGATGTTTTGGGACTACAACTCCCATCATCCCTAGCTAACAGGACCAGTGGTCAGGGATGATGGGAACTGTAGTCTCAAAACATCTGGAGGGCCAAGTTTGCCTATGCCTGGTCTATATACTTTCTCCAGACCCTCAACCCCCTCTTCCTATCTAAGCTGTGAGGCTCCTTCCTCTTGCTACAGATATTCTCCTCAGGTAAAGGTAAAGGCAGTGGCGTAGCGTGGGGGGTGCCAGGGGTGCCGGCTGCACCGGGCGCAACATCTGGGGGGGGCGCGAGTCCAGAGGGCCCAGCCGCGTCGTGCCCTCGGCCCGCCCCTATTGTCAGAGCAGCCGGCCAGCCTCCGCCTGCTCCTACCTTGCCCACCCGAGGACTGCAGCAGCGCCCGCCCCCGTGGCCACCTACCCCACCCCGCCTCGCCCATTGGCTCGCCTCCCTCGGCCCCGCCTCTCTCTGATGGCCGCAGGGGGTGTCCTGCTCGGCGCCGGCGCCTTTTTTCAGGAGGTAGGGAGGCTGGACGGGGAGGTGGGGTCGGAAGCGGGCAGAGAAGGAGGGGAGCTCGTAGCCAAAAGGGCTGTGCTGGCCGGCAAAGGGCCAGGGAAAGTTTGGAGAGGAGAAACGCACCGTCATGATTTCCCAGTGGAAGCGGCAGGATTAGGGATGGCGAAGCGTAATTACGCACGAATTTCGCTGGGTGAGAGCTTCGGGGATCGATCGGCGGAAATGGGAATCAATTGGAATATGAGAAAGAGAGAGAGAGAGGGACCATCATTCATAGACATAGATTTGTAGGGTTAGGGGGCGCAAATCCACGGGTTAGGGGGCGCAAATTACTTGCCTTGCCCCAGGTGCTGACAACCCACGCTACGCCACTGGGTAAAGGGACCCCTGACCATTAGGTCCAGTCGTGGATGACTTTGGGGTTGCGGCGCTCATCTCGCTTTATTGGCCGAGGGAGCCGGCGTACAGCTTCCGGGTCATGTGGCCAGCAGGACTAAGCCGCTTCTGGCGAACCAGAACGCCGTTTACCTTCCCGCTGGAGCGGAGTTCACATTAATGGTTCCAAATGTGATGGGATATGGCAAGAGTGCAAGCTAAAATCCCAGGCGTGTGTGAACTGGCCCTTCAGCTATTAGAACAGATCTACTCCACAGACTTTAGGAGAAGACATGCGAAAACTAGAGTGAAATTGATATAACCTGTAGATGAGATTCTGCTCCACATATGAATGGATCATATGAATGAACATATATATATATTTAACAACAACAGCAACAATAATACTTTGAATAATATAATATTAATATAATGATAATATAATGATATGGATGGATATAATGGCAGGATTGTGGAATCCAAGCAGAAAGAAATTTCAAATATCCCACCAGGAAGAAAATCCCCTTTAATAATAATAATAATAATAATAATAATAATAATAATAATAATAAATTTTATTTGTATCCCGCTCTCCCCAGCCAAAGCCAGGCTCAGAGTGGCTAACATCATATAAATAAGACAACATGCATAATACAATATACAATATGCAAATAATATGCATATTAATGTGTATTATATTAATATATGCATATGCATATGCATTATATTAATGTAATTGTTTTGCTTCATTTGTAAGACTACGTGTAAACAGATACCAGTTGCCTAAGAAAGGCGTCTGGAATAGACAAGGCAGCTTATTTGTTTCAGCATTGCACACAAACATGATGCAGTTATAAACTGCCCTTCAAATATAGCTATTGGGGTGGGTGTTATAACCTTTCCTATTGCTTTGGGCTGAAAGCTGTTCAAATCCCTTTCTCGCATGCAAACATACAGCATATATTTGCTTTAGAAAATGCCTTGATCACACATTGAAGCTCAAAAATAATCATGTGAAGCCAGAGAGCTTCACATCTTCATATGTGTTTAGGGAGAAAGGATGCTCACAAATAGGATAATTTGACCTTAATCTTTTTGAGAGATTTAAAACTTTACATTTTTCTTTTGTTTTTATCCCTGTGTAATGTTTGTCACTTTACCAGGATATGCCTCTTAAAAAACCAGCTATAAATCTAATAAATCTATCAATTAAAAAGAACTCATCTAAAAGAATCAATCTATTTGAACCATTTAGCTGTGGTCGCTAAAGGTAAAGGGACCATTAGGTCCAGTCATGACCGACTCTGGGGTTGCGGCACTCATCTGGCTTTATTGGCCGAGGGAGCCGGCGTACAGCTTCCGGGTGATGTGGCCAGCATGACTAAGCCGCTTCTGGCGAACCAGAGCAGCACACAGAAACGCCGTTTACCTTCCCGCCGGAGCGGTACCTATTTATCTACTTGCACTTTGCGGTGCTTTTGAACTGCTAGGTTGGCAGGAGCTGGGACCGAGCAACGGGAGCTTACCCTGTCACGGGGATTTGAACCGCCGACCTTCTGATCAGCAAGTCCTAGGCTCTATGGTTTAACCCACAGCGCCACCCGCGTCCTAAGGTGATAGCAAATACGACCATGTCAATTTCCCCTGAACTGAATATGTGAAGCCATGGTTGTGTTTTGGATTTTTAGCTTGAATCACTCTAAGGGCCATCAGAATTTAACAGCGGAAGTTAAACATAATCCCATTAGGAAAAAACCCAGGGATTAGACGCAGCTAAAGAATTGCAAGATGGACCTTCCTTATTTTCCTATTCCATTTTGCACAAGAAGCCAAATTTGATAATTTCTCCGCAGCTCCCTTGTGTCGACTGATGTCATGCACAAAACAGGCAACGTTAGTTCTCAGTATTAGGGGGTCAGTGAAACAGTAGCAGCAGGAGGCCTCAGTTTGGTCCCAGAGGAAGAGAAGAATGTGACCCCGGGATGGAAGGCAGCCATCGTTCTGTTGAGACAGTTTCCTGCTGTTGCTTTAGGATTGCTAGAAAGAAGGGCTTGGCAAAGCAAACTCCTCTCTTTGCCCATTTGGCCTAATTAATACGGACAAATGCCTGTTGTCTTTGTCCATGGAGTTTTCTTGGCAGGGATACTGGAGTGGCTTGCCGGTTCCTCCTCCAGGTGGATCACGTTTGGTCAAAACTCTCCACTATGACCTGTCCATCTTGGGTGCCCTGCTTGGCATATTTCATAGCTTCTCTGAGTTATTCAAGCCCCTTCGCCACGGCAAGGCAGTGATCCATGAAGGGGAGAAAAGCAATGACAAACCTAGACAGCATCTTAAAAAGCAGAGACATCACCTTGCCAACAAAGGTCCGTATAGTTAAAGCTATGGTTTTTTTTCAAGGGACGTGGGTGGCGCTGTGGGTGAAAGCCTCAGCTCCCAGGGCTTGCCGATCGAAAGGTCGGCAGTTCGAATCCCTGCAGCGGGGTGTGCTCCCGTTGCTCGGTCCCAGCGCCTGCCAACCTAGCAGTTCGAAAGCACCCCCGGGTGCAAGTAGATAAATAGGGACAGCTTTCTAGCGGGAAGGTAAACGGTGTTTCCGTGTGCGGCTCTGGCTCGCCAGAGCAGCGATGTCACGCTGGCCACGTGACCCGGAAGTGTCTCCGGACAGCGCTGGCCCCCGGCCTATAGAGTGAGATGGGCGCACCAACCCCAGAGTCTGTCAAGACTGGCCTGTACGGGCAGGGGTACCTTTACCTTTACCTTTACTATGGTTTTTCCAACAGTGATGTATGGAAGTGAGAGCTGGACCATAAAGAAGGCTGATCACCAAAGAATTGATGCTTTTGAATTATGGTACTGCAGGAGACTCTTGAGAGTCCCATGGACTGCAAGAAGATCAAACCTCTCCATTCTGAAGGAAATCAGCCCTGAGTGCTCACTGGAAGGACAGATCCTGAAGCTGAGACTCCAATACTTTGGCTACCTCATGAGAAGAGAAGACTCCCTGGAAAAGACCCTGATGTTGGGAAAGATGGAGGGCCCAAGGAGAAGGGGACGACAGAGGACGAGATGGTTGGACAGTGTTCTCGAAGCTACCAGCATGGGTTGCTTCAGGTTAAGAACAGTTTCAGGTTAAGTACAGACCTCCGGAACGAATTAAGTACTTAACCCAAGGTACAACTGTACGGCAATTTAAACAATGGGAGTCTAGAGGCCTTCCTGGGGTGAGGGGGCTAGTCAATGGGTTGGACTCTTAAAACTGGGGAAGAACCAAAACATCAGCTCCAATACACACAAATGCCATGGTTCCAACTACATCATAGTTTAGATTTTAACAATAATAAGATGGTATAAACTAAAAGCACTAAGCCCAACTAAAATGGAAAAATTGTTACCAGAATATTCTTCAAGTCTTAAAAGAATAACTTCTTTCATCTACAGGATCCTTACCAATCACTCAAAATGATTCCAGTTCTAAAAGAGTTTTGGAATCAGATTTCAATATTAACATTTCAGATGCACAATGGAATGTCCTATAGAGTAAAAAACTATGGAAATTTGTTTCTGCATGCACGCATGAAAACACACCAAAACTGATCTATAGGTGGTTCTTGACACCTGTTCCATTGAACCACCACAACAAATTGATGTGCAAACACTAAGGAACCTTCTATCATATGTGGTGGAATTATGTGTTAATAAATCAATTTTGGCAAAAAGTCTTGGAAAAAAATGGGTAAAAAAGTAGATTGCAAGCGTCAATGTATTCCTCAGTGTCGTTGTCCATATTTTTGATAGTGTTGGCTTGTCAGGTGGTTAGTAAACACTGAAAAACTGGTCTAGGATTAACAGTATCTGGGTGGTATACAAACATTTGACAAATTGCTTTAGTTGAAAAGTTAACCAGGTTACATACGCTTCAGGTTACAGACTCCGCTATCCCAGAAATAGTGCTTCAGGTTAAGAACTTTGCTTCAGGGTAAGAACAGAAATCGTGCTCTGGTGGCGCGGTGGCAGCAGGAGGCCCCATTAGCTAAAGTGGTGCTTCAGGTTAAGAACAGTTTCAGGTTAAGAACAGACCTCCAGAACGAATTAAGTACTTAACCTGAGGTACCACTGCATGTGTGTGTGTGTGTGTGTGTGTGTGTGTGTGTGTGTATTACGACTTTGACACAGTTTTGTTTTATTTCACATATCTACACAACTAGCTGTCTTTAAATATGCCCAGGTTTGAAAACAATGTTCACTTTTAACAACAACAAAAATGAATATTTGTTAAAGACGGCTGGTGCTCACATAGAAATCAACCATCTTCCCAGGCTCACAAATGAGTGAACAGCTGCAGATCTCGCTTTCACATTCAACTATTACAGAATTCTCCACCATCCTTATGCTTGGCACTGAGATTTTGCTTCAATAAAATATATGCTAATATTTCGGGAGGGGGGGGAGAGATTCTGTACCAAGAGAATGTAAACTTCCTGAGCAGATCCTTTTACAACCCCAGAACTTTACTGACCCCTAATCTGTACTTTGCTACTGCATAAACCATGAAGAAAAGAATGTGCAGCCTGCCTTTGTGTTGGCAGAGATCCATACTACTCATTGCCTGTTGCCTGAATTAATTTGCCCCTTTCCTTTGCAGAAGCAAATTATGCTATTGCTCTTGGCATATGGAGTGGAAATTGAAACCAACGTGCGGTTTTTGTAATCACCACTTGAAGATTTCACCCTGCGCACCGGCTTCCTTTAAATAAACCGCTAGCTCTTTCCGTTTGAATAGGTAAGCATCTCTCATTTGCTTCTGGCTTGACAAAGATCTCCCTCCGCATAATGTGCACAGTATACGTCTATCTACTGATCTAACTAACTAATTATTATTGCCCAAATAGGAATTTGCTTGTTTATCCTCTTAAAAGCATTATACTCAGGGATGTGCAGAAGCTTGCCTGAGTACTCATAAATCCCAGGTTGTGCCACCTGGCGGCCCCAATTCCAAACTTTCATTGTTATGGTTGTTGTTAAAAAGGAAGCGAATGTGCAGCTAATAAAAAGTAATCTTGACCCCATCTTGCACCCACTGAATGGAAGATCCTGTAATGATTGCCTTTGAGTACTACAGTGCCAAAAGCAGAAATTATATGTGGTAAATGATTAGATACAAAGCTGTACCCAAGTTGTCAGAGTCTTAAAATAGAAGGAAAATTCAGTACATGACATGAGTCAATTTTCCTCTGGATTATTTTGCTGGCATCTTTCACCCGTTATATTCCCTATTTATCTTTGCAGAACTGCAGGAAAAGGACTTCTTTCACCTGTGGTGGAACTGACCTAAAGCAGTCATTTTCTGAGTCAGGTATGTGAAGAAATCCAACAGGTTACCCAACAAGACATTTTCCACTCGGGTGGTTTTGAACATCTGGGGTGGTCAAAATTTCAATAGTAAAAACAAAGAACTAATTGGCTACTTGCTAATGGCAGCTAGACTGGCGATTACACACTTCTGAAAGCGCATTGGTAAACTCACAGCGGAAATTTGTTATGGTAAACTAATGTCTCTTTCAGAAAAGCAAAGGCAAAAAGTTCATTCATACAATAAAATATATCAAGTAAAGAAACCTTTTATCTAGTCCGGTTTGACTCATAAATGAGGGAGCAGGCATCCCCGATATACCAGCAAGAAAATGCAAATTTATGGAACTCTCACTAGCTAAAAGAATTGACACTGGAGAATTCTCAGAAATTCTAAGCTGCAAGCTATGGAACTTCTGGAGAGAAATGGAACAATGCTGAAGGTTATTCTATCTCTTATTTATTTTCACTTACTTTTGTTGTATTTGCAGTGTTTCTCTTGTGAGTTTCTTATTTATGATTTGCTGTCTTGTCTTTTACAAAATTAATAAAAGTTGATTTAAAAAAAAAATCAAAGGTAAGTCCTCAAAAATGGACTGATAACAAAGTATTTCAGCTCCTGTGTTGCTTTTGCTGTGTCAGACTCACATGCTGAAAAGGTAAAGGGACCCCTGACCGTTAGGTCCAGTCGCGGACAACTCTGGGGTTGCGGCACTCATCTCGCTTTACTGGCCGAGGGAGCCAGCTGGTATTGGTCATGTGGCCAGCATGACCAAGCTGCTTCTGGCGAACCAGAGCAGCGCACAGAAACGCCGTTTACCTTCCCGCTGGAGTGGTACCTATTTATCTACTTGCACTTTGACATGCTTTCAAACTGCTAGGTTGGCAGCAGGAGCAGGGACCGAGCAACGGGAGCTCACCCCGTCACGGGGATTTGAACCGCCGACCTTCTGATTGGCAAGTCCTAGGCTCTGTGATTTAGACCACAGTGCCTCCCGCGTCCCTGACTTACATGCTACTCCTCTGCAAAGGGTTAGTGCTAATCAAAATGTATTATTTTTTACATATGCCAGGTGCAAGGGTTTTGTTTTTTTAAGGTGGGTGGCCAAATTAAACTAAATTCAACTAAGAATCTAAATTAAAGCAACTTTCCTTTCCTTTTCCTTTTCCACAATACTGGATTTTGCTGGAATTTCATATCATCCTTACCATCTTAAGTGACCAAGTGAGCAATTCCCTTGTGAGTCAGAACAAGTAGTGTGTTTAATGGCTCTATGATTGCAACTTACCTTGGAAGTATCACAGGTTCAATATATTGCCTAAAATAACAATAGGAAAATGCCTTTATTAGAAACCATCTAAGGAGGACACAATGTGAATTCATTAAAAAAAATCATTGTCAGGACATTATGTTTAGCAAAAAGTAGTACATTCTATAGGGTCTTTCTAAAACTAATACAATCCACAGGTCTTGGGCTTTTTATTTGGTCAATATTCTTTTCTCAGGGATAATGTTTTTAAACAACTGTCCTGATCCCCTTGCCTACATGGCAGTCAGACAGTGTGCCTAGACCAAGTCCAAAATCCGAGGGTCGGTCAGCAGTCCACAGTCCGAGATCCAAAGTCGAAGGCCAAAGGTCAGGAAATGAGGTTCGAGGTCAATCAAAGTCCGAAGTCAGGATGCAGTCCAGCATCAAGCCCACAGTAGAAACCCATGGAGGTCCAGGAGGAACCAAGATGAGATCCCTCAACATGGGCAGTTGAGCTCTCCTGCCTTCTGATACTGTGTCTGCTGATTGCAGCATCTGGGCTTGATGAGGCAGGTGACCCTCACCTGCTCTCTGCTTGCCCCAGCTGAGGATTCACATGCCTCCTGTGGCGTTTGCCTCCTAGGTGGGTCATAAGGAAAGGGTTAAAATGAGTGTGATGTGATTGGCCAGTGAGAATGCAAGGGGGGAGTAAAAGTTAGAGTGGGAGGTTTTGAAAGTCAGTTGAGGTTTGGGAGTTGGAGAAGGAAGAGGGAGGTTTAGGTGTGGGTTGGTAGAGTTGTATTGTAAGAGAGTGAGAGGAATTGTTAGGTTGAGTCAGATAGATAGTTGGAATAATCAGTTTGGAGTTGTTAGGAACTAAGATTAAGAAACTGACAAGAGAAAAATAAACTGAAACCATACGCTTGTTCCTGCATTTAAAAATAAACTTGATTATTTGTTAATGTTAACAACTGTCTGGTCTCCGTGTGTCCCCGTGAGAAGCGGGGTGGTGGCAGTGGAAAAAGCAATCACAGTGGTGGCACAGGGTCAATAGACCGTCAAACGTCCAGGGGCCCTGTGTGTGATTGCCACACCTCCTTCCCCACCTGGCCAGCTAGTGAACTGGGCTGCAGGCCCTGGCCTGTCTTTGCTTTCAGGAGTGTCCTGCCCGTTGTTCCCTACGCCCCAGGACCCACTGTGTTCGTGGGGACGGGGGCCCCTCTGGCTCTGGCGAGGGGACCCACTGCTCAGCTTCCTGGCCCTGGCCCTCGGCCCCTTGTCATCCTCTGTCACCCCACGAGTACTACCTACACCAACCTCTCCTTCCCCATCCCCAGCGGACCACCATGTGTCCCACTCCCAGCTGCAACCCTTGCCAAAATCCTCTTCCTCCTCCCAGAATTCCTGCCAGTTCATGACAACATCCATCAGGATTGAGTTTTCTTGAAAACTTGCTTTCTTTTATCAGGACCAACGGAAAGCCACACAGGTCCTAGTAAAGGTATTAGCCTGCTGTTAGATTTTATCCCCTGCTTCCAAGGAATTAACCAAGCTACCTGCTGTGTTTGTATGTACCATATTTTTTGCTCCATAAGATGTACTTTTTTCCTCCTAAAAAGTAAGGGGAAATGTCTGTGCATCTTATGGAGCAAATGTGTGGTCCATGGAGCCAAATTGCCCAGGGGTGAAAAGCAGATCATGCCTTTATTTTTTTTTTAGAAAGAGGGAAGGGTGTGTTGAAACAAAACCGCTGAGCAGCTGATCGGCAAGTGATCGGGAGGGATAAGGGACTCTAGAGATAAAGGAGGCTACCTGGGAGGGGGGAGGTAAAAGCACATGGATGCTCAGGATTTTTGCACTGGGTCACCCCAAATTCACCATGAGATCACAAACCATGTCCATGGCTATAGCCTGCATCAAAAAATCACGCATCCACTGTTTTGTGGGGCCGCAATGGCACGGATCCACATGGATTCTCAGGATTTTTGCATTGGGCTACTCCAAACTCACCATCAAATCACATATCATGTCTGTGGCCACAGCATGAACCACAAAAATCATACATCCACTGTTTCATTCAGAATATTTTTTTTCTTGTTTTCCTCCTCTAAAAACTATGTGCGTCTTATGGTCAGGTGTGTCTTATGGAGCGAAAAATATGGTATTTATCTCAGCCTGAGCTAAATAGATGAGTTTTATCTAATCTGTTTAGCAATGACTAAACCAGAGAGTTTTCCTAGCAATGCGACCCAAGATCTGTCAGCAAGAAATGCATGGCATTGATTCTGCCGCTTTTGCTACCATCCCCACTTAAAAACACTATATGCATTTGTAACCACTGCAACAATATGGAACGCAACTTCGTACACATTTTGGTGGCTTTAACCTCATTGCCTTCTGTGGCTTTTAAGCAGCATAGCTGCACACGGGATCGTATTCTGCATTTCTTAGGTTGCAAAAATAGGCCTGAGCTGAAAAAGAATCTGTTCTTTTTCAGCTCAGCCCTATAAAGTTATCAGATCCATAAACACAGTCGCCGTCTGGAGCTTAAAACTCCCATATGTGGCTTTACAGGTGTCAAAGATGTGGGGTGGAAGATTAGCCACATTTGTTGCCTGTTTAACCTAACCATTCAAAAGTATATATACTTTTTAATCGTGTGTTTACATATAGATACCACATATTTATAATGAAGCCTTCGTCCCGTTCCCCGCATTAATTTCTTCTTTTTTTTTTAATGTGAACCTGCCAATAGGTGACGTTAGCTTTGTGGGATTGGTTCCAAAACAGAACTGGGCGTTGTTTGGCTGCAAAGTCTCCCATCTTTAAGATCTTAAATGGAACCGTGTTGTGCTAGGCTAGAGCAAGGGTCAGCAAACTTTTTCGGCAGGGGGCCAGTCCACTGTCCCTCACACCTTGTGGGGGGCCAGACTATATTTTGTGGGGAAAACGAATGAATTCCTATGCCCCACAAATAACCCAGAGATGCATTTTAAATAAAAGGACACATTCTACTCATGTAACAACACACTGATTCCTGGACCGTCTGCGGGCCGGATTGAGAAGGTGATTGGGCCGGATCTGGCCCACAGGCCTTAGTTTGCCTACCCATGGGCTAGAGAGTGATTGTTTGCAATACATACACAAAGGTTTTCTGCAGAATAAGAGCTTTTGCAGACTCATCCTGAACCTCTGGCACCTGATCCAAGCACATGAATGCCAGGGTGGAACATATAAAGAAAGGTCAGATAACTGGTGATAGCTCCTAAAAGTAGCTGGAAGGAATTCTGAACAGTTGATCAGTATTGCACCCAATACATGACCAATACATTAACAGCCAGCTTGGAGGAAGAACTTGACATTCAGCTCAGATCATCAGCCAGGTAGCAATCTGTGCCTCCACCTGAATTTGGATACTGCTGCAGAGTTGGCATTCCAATGGGCCTGGTGCCTGAAGCCAGCTCCCCATAGAACACGTCCTTGGGGATCCTGCCATCTTCCTTTCTGTGGGCATGACCAAGCCGGTGTAGACATTGCTGAGACAGAAGGGTGAACATGCTGGGAATGTGGACTTGGGAGAGCACATCTTTGTTTGAGACTCTGTCCTGCAGTACTGATACTGAATTGTGTGATGAATCATGGGGTGGGCAGCAACCAGGCAGCACCAACATCTGCATCGATCTGCCAGAAGCGAAAAGCTGTGAATACATTTTTGGTATGGTGTAACGTGGGAGGCACTGTGGTCTAAACCACAGAGCCTAGGGCGTGCCAATCAGAAGGTCGGCGGTTCGAATCCCCGCGACAGGGTGAGCTCCCGTTGCTCGGTCCCTGCTCCTGCCAACCTAGCAGTTCAAAAGCACCTCCAAGTGGAAGTAGATAAATAGGTACTGCTGCGGCGGGAAGGTAAACGGCGTTTCCGTGCGCTGCTCTGGTTCGCCAGAAGTGGCTTAGTCATGCTGTCCACATGACCCGGAAGCTGTACGCCGGCTCCCTCGGCCAATAAAGCGAGATGAGCGCCGCAACCCCAGAGTCGGCCAAGACTGGACCTAATGGTCAGTGGTCCCTTTACCCTTTACCTTTAACCACTGCCTTATTGTCTTATGCTCAAGTATCCATGTACTTAAAAACAGAGTTTTGAATTTTGAGGACTTTGCCTGCCAGGAAACACTGGGAGCCATTACCCAGAACAGACCTCTCTCAGGGCCCCGTGATTCATCTGCAGACTCTTATCTTCCAGTTCGACTGCCTGAAGTTTGAGTGGCTCTGACTCAGGCAGGGTGAACCTTCAAAAACAGTGCTGGGGGACCTTGCTGACTTATAAAAGAAATTGCACTAACAAACTCTGTGGGGGCACTTGGAAGGCCTTTTTGCGGTGGCGCACAAATGGTTGAAAGCGGGAGCTAGATGCATCTTCAGACTTTTTCTTATTCTCCCAGTATTTGCACATTAAAGAGACAGGTGGCGACACTCAATATTATTCTAGAATGTGAAGGCAAGAGGTCCATTTTTAATCATCCTCAAGGTGTGACACTAGTTTGTTGATGGTTCATTGATTTCCTAATTGTAATCTGAATTGGGCTCTGAATGCCCTGGTAGGGCTCCCCTTTGAACCTATGGCCAGAGCTCTCCTTCGGGAGCTGATGCTGAAGACTCTTTTGCAGGTAATGGTTACTTCAGCTCATAGATTTTGAAATGGGTTCTCTGTTCTCAAACACAGAGCTATGTATTTTTCACTGGGGTGAGATGATTCTCTGCCTGGACATGCCTAGGATAAAGTCAGTCTTTCATAGATCATAGGTTGCAACAAATTGTTCTTTCATCCCTTTGTCCAAACCCAGTTCATGCACAGGAAAAAGTACGGCATAAACTTGATGTTCATAAGGGGTCTTTGTTTTTACCTCGACTGGGCAGCTCAGTACAAGAAGTCTCAAACTCTGTTTATATCTTTTTGAGAGTCTCATATGGGGAAGAAAGTTTCCCGAGTTGTCTTGGCTACGTGGTTGTGGGACTCGGCAAAATTCCTCTTGGGGGGATAGAATTCACTCTGTTAGGTGACTGGCATTTTGAATCAATGTTTAATAATAATAATAATAATAATAATAATAATAATAATAATAATAATAATAATAATTTATTTATACCCTACCCATCTGGCTAGGTTTCCCCAGCCACTCTGGGCAGCTTCCAACAAAATATTAAAATACAATAATTCATCAAATATTAAAAGCTTCCCTAAACAGGGCTGCCTTCAGATGTCTTCTAAAAGTGAGATAGTTGTTTAATTCTTTGACATCTGATAGGAGGGCATTCCACAGGGCAGGCGCCACCACTGAGAAGGCCCCTTAGATGTTTTGAGCATCCACCTGGGCTTTGGTCCACACATTTACTTGTCAATACCAGATTGGCATCAGGTGATCTCCAAAGGGAAGTTTACTTATGACCCACTTGGCAGAGACTGCAAATATCCTGTTTGGGGGAGAATAAGAAGGGGATTTGACCCACCCTATTGTATTTCATGCAAGAAAATACTGTTAGCTAGGGACTCCTGGGAGTTCCATTCTATGTTAAGCACTTTCCCCCACCTTATGTTGGTTCATGGAAAAGGCCTGACATGTTTGGGATTTTGGTTGCTAACGTGTTTCTTTTTGAAGGAAGTCCCTGCTCTTTCCAGTCAAGTCTAATCCTCCCTTGCAAAGGATTCAAAAATTGAAGCTCACCCTGCCCCCTGCTGTAATGAGGGGCAATTCCAAAGGGTGGTGTGTGTTTTTAATTCTGCTTTGACAATATGTAGCAAAAACCATTATATATCAAACATCCTTGCTTCTCCTGCAAAAAAAGGAAAACAAGTGAAATAAAAAAGAGAAGAAAACAAGAACAACAAGGAAATTACATATGAAGAGGGAAGAGAGACAGAATATTATAAAAGACCCAACCCATACCACCATGAATAAATTAAAAGCAAAAGCATCATCATTTACTTTGTCATTCCAGAAATGTGAAGACAAGTCCCACCGCGCAAATTCGTTTTCTTGACTATTGCGTTTATCATGTGTGTAAGTATCATTAAGACAGTTTGCCAAGTTTCCCTTAACCAATCAGTGATGGTAGGGGTTCTTTCCCCCCCCATTTTTGTGTAATACACTGTTTTGCTGTTTTTCTCAGCATAGTAATCAGTTGTAAATCAGTATTAATGACTTCAGGATGAAGTCTCAAAAGGAGAGTTATTTTAGAATCTCTTGGCAGATCATAGCCTGTACTTATTCGTATAATATTCAGGGTTGGGTTTTTCCTTCAACTCCAGAAGATATGTATTAAATCCCCCTTAATTCCATTGCACCTCCAGCACCACATTTCAACCACCCACCCCCCGCTAATTCTGTGTGGGGTTAAATACTCTTGGAATAGTGTTTTAAGATAGCTATCTTTCGGATTCACATTAATTAAGCATTCTTGGAATATTTTTAAATGCCCACGTCCATTCTGTTTTGAAGATTGTTAACCCAAAATTTGCTAAATCCTGTTCCCATTTCTTTTTATATGAAGGACGAAGAGATTGGTTTCCATATATTGAGATTATTAATAGACCTTTGTTATTCCTTTAGTTTTATCACTTGCCTCTGGACTTTCAAATGAGGTTTTTTGATGCAGTAATCCATATTTTGCTTTCAGTTTCACGTCTCAGCTGAGAATAATTGAACAGTTGGGGGCATCTTTGCTTGAGTATTATTGTTGCCTGTTCATATAAAATAATTTGGTCCTGCACAAACCAGCTGCCATAGTTAAACAAATTGATAGAATTTTTTAAAACTGTAAATTGCCAAAATGGTTATCTACAAGATCTTTTTTAAAACTGAGGTCCTTGAGGAGAATGTTCTCATATATATATATGAATGACACTACATTTTATTAATCACTTAAGTAGAAGCCAAAAGGTCTGCATTTCGCTGGTTGCATCCTGTAAAGTTCTTGTTCTGCTTTCAGTAATGGTTCATCTGTCTCACTGGTGCTGTCAAGTTTTGCTGCCTGATATTATCTTATAAAGTTTGGCAGGGCTTTTTTCCCAGCTGGAATTCACTGGAACTCAACTGACTGAGGTAGGCAGAGACCTTCAGGTATCCCACCTGGGGGGAGGCGAAGCCAAGCCTGTGCTAATGGTGCCGCATAGGGTCCAGGGGGCTGTGCGCGACCACCAAAGGGTGCCCCCCATTTAATGTGGAGAGCGGTCATTATAAGAGAACAAGTTCTAGCACCTCTTTTTCTAGAAAAAAATAGCATTGAAGTTTGGTATTCTAATGCCGCCATAATTTTTCTGATCTAAGCTTTTATTTGCTGTCCTATTTGGTTTAATTGACTATATGAATCCAAGTCATATGGTCAAATAAACCCAAAAGAACAGCAAATAAAAGGATGCTCTGTAAAGAATTAAGTTTCAGATAATCTGTTTCCAATGATGGAGTAGAGAATAGAAATAACAGCTTGAGTGGAATACAGTGGTAATACGTTGCTATGCGTTTTACTGAGAAATCTTGAATATTTTCACCTTTGAAAAAGTATCAGTTCCTGTCAAGATCTGCATTCACTGGCATTCCAAAATGCATGAGATTAGTTGGTCCAAATTAAGTGTATTTATTGTGCAAGATGCAGTGGTACCTCGGGTTACATACGCTTCAGGTTACATACGCTTCAGATTACAGACTCCGCTAACCCAGAAATAGTGCTTCAGGTTAAGAACTTTGTTTCAGGATTAGAACAGAAATTGTGCTCTGGTGGCGCGGCAGCAGCAGGAGACCCCATTAGCTAAAGTGATGCTTCAGATTAAGAACAGTTTCAGGTTAAGTACGGACCTCTGGAACGAATTAAGTACTTAACCTGAGGTACCACTGTATTCGCAGAAGTAGCTGATCTAAGAGAGTTGTAGCATCTGCCACCTTTTAAGATCTTCATCTTTTTGTGTACTTATTTTATTATAGTTATGACCAACAATTGTTTGTGAATTTGAGTGCACCCAAACTCCTAAGTATTTTATTGGGCTATTTTTAACTGAGATCCAAAGTTTATACAGAATGTATTTGTCACTTGAGTTACTGGGTACATTCAAAAAATGACTGATTTAGTAATATTAATCTTGAAACTGGACGTTTCTCCGGAAGTGTTTATTAAGGTCCACATTCCTGCCAACCTTGAAATTATTAGCTGTAAGAGTGTGCACCTGCTGTACATTGTTTCAAAAATTCTTTTAAATAGATTTTTATTTTATTTGTGATGTTATTCTTTTACCACTCTTCTGTTTGCTGCCCTGGACTCCCTTGGAAGGAAAAGTGGGATAGAAATTTAATATTGTTATGTACTGAAGTTCTCACCCTGGGCCAGCAGGGGGATACTGTAGATAGTTCAGGTCCACATATGCAAATAAGGGATCGAAAGTGACGTTCAGTGATTGGATAGTTACAGACAGTGGAGTAGCGTGGGTTGCCAGCACCCGGGGCAAGGCAAGTAATTTGCGCCCCCTAACCCGTGGATTTGCGCCCCCTAACCCATGGATTTGCCCTAACCCCAGATGTTGCGCCCGGTGCGGCTCGCCCCCCTTGCACCCCCCACGCTACGCCACTGGTTACAGAAAGTTGTTACAGTTACGTTGTACTGGAGCTCTATATAAGCAGGCTGGCTGAACCCTTCAGTTTTGTTCTGGCCTGGCCTGTGAATAAACAAGAGCTGTTTGAAGAATCGCTGTGTTGTCTGATATGTTCACCCACAACTTAACAAATATCAAGATTGATGATGAGATACCACGGGCAGGGAGGGAGGGAGAATATGCAAGTACAGCTGCTAGAATAGTGATTGCTGCTAGGTGGAAGTCACAAATTATACCCACAAAGGAGGAATGGATTTGTAAACTAAATGAATATTTAATTTTGGCGAAATTAACAGCTATAATAAGAAATCAGTCGAATCAAAAATTAAAAAAGGAGTGGAAATGTTTTGATGAATATATGGCAAAATATTGCTCAAAAAAAAGATGCGCTAATATGCTTTGATTAAAATGTGAAGTACTGGATGGAAGAAAAATTAGTAAGGAAAGATAATAAGAATATATAGATGATTTGAGAAGGTTGTAGAATGCCAAGATTATTGTAAATTGTATAATGTGGAGGAAATCGAGTGGGGGCGAAGTGGGAGGAAGGAGAAAAGAATAATATGATGGATTGAGGAAATAGAAAAGTAAATGTATGGGGGGATGGGGAGGAAATGGTTTGGCTTTGGTACATTTGTATTGTAATGTAACATGTGAAAACCAATAAAAGTTCATCTCCAGGAAAAAAAAATAAAAGAAATTTAACATCAAGAACAACAACAACACAGCCAGACTTTGAGTGGAGGGCATAATGAGAAGGTACAAAATCTAAGGTTGCAGAATTTGCAGTGAATAGTTTCCAGCATGGAGAAAAAAATAAGCAAAATAAAGGAAGGTAAAATTGCTTGCAAATTTCACATAAGAATTTATCAGAGACGTGCAATACATGCTTTGGATTTTTATGAGAGCAAAGGCATTTTCCCATGAAGCTGAGACGCGGGAGCCAAGAAGGAAAGCTAAGACGGATTTCACTGTCACAGAAGTAGCAAGAAAGAAAAAGCACGATGGGCTGCTTAATGTGGGACATTCTTTCCACTGGACAGATTTTGGCACAGAAGGACTCACTCAAAGGCTGACGTCGCGGCTTGGAAAAAAACGACAGCCAATCTCACAGCAAGTGAGCACGTATAATCACACCATGGCTCACTTCCAAAAATACTATGGCATATTTGTAAAAAGGGAAACCTTTCCTCCCAAAGTTGACCATGTAATTTTAGTAGGGGGAGTAGTGGCACTGTATTCTGTTATAGCGTAAAAAAGAGAATCTCTTCACATAATTTGCAGACACTGTTATCAGGGCTGCCTGGCTCTTTTCCACAAAGCAAAGTGTTCTTTGGTGAGTGATGATATCATAGAGAGACAAACATATTTGTGGCAACTTGCTGCAAACTAAAGGTCAGCGCCCAGGTCCTTTGCTTAGTTTGCTGTTGATTTCAGTGTAGGTCTTCGGCTAAAATTACTTGGATTTTCTCCATGCCCATATTAGGTAAGGACGGTATTTTGCTTTTGATTCATTCATTTGAGGAATTTGTATCCCACCTTTTACTACACAATAAAATAGTAAACTAAACACCAAGATAAAATAACAAAGCCATCAGGCAATATATATATATAAAATTAGAAAAGTATAATTTAGGAAAGAAGATAGTGCAGCTAAAAGGCCATTGAAATAATAATAATAATAATAATAATAATAATAATAATAATAATAATAATATATTATAAAGGTAAAGGTAAAGGTACCCCTGCCCGTACGGGCCAGTCTTGACAGACTCTGGGGTTGGTGCGCCCATCTCACTCTATAGGCCGGGGGCCAGCGCTGTCCGCAGACACTTCCGGGTCACGTGGCCAGCGTGACATCGCTGCTCTGGCGAGCCAGAGCCGCACACGGAAACGCCATTTACCTTCCCGCTGGTAAGCGGTCCCTATTTATCTACTTGCACCCGGGTTGCTTTCGAACTGCTAGGTTGGCAGGCGCTGGGACCGAGCAGCGGGAGCGCACCCCGCCGCGGGGATTCGAACCGCCGACCTTTCGATCGGCAAGCCCTAGGCACTGAGGCTTTTACCCACAGCGCCACCCGCATCCCCTAATAATATATTATAGTGTATTTTAAAATGGGGTTTCAGAGCTTTTAGGGGTTTTTGAAGGTTTTATGTAGTTTTTATCTAGTTTTTATGTAGTTTTTCAATTTCATTGTTCTGCATGGGACAATGACAATAAAGATATCGTATATCGTATATTGTATTATTTATACCCCACCCATCTGGCCAAGCCTCCCCAGCCACTCTGGGCGGCTCCCAATTGAGTGCCAAAAACAATACAGCAGAAATGATATGAAATGCCATTAAAAGCAGGATGGACTTTTCCTGGCATCCCTCTCAGAAGACAGATATAAAATTTGGGCACTACCTCAGAAAAGGCCATCTCTCCAGTGGTCATCCACCTCACTTTCACAAAGCCAGGACACCCAGAGAAGGGTTTCTGAAGAACTGCTTAACAACAAGCTACAAGGAGCCCCAGCCGATGAAGCCATGAGGCAAGTAGAATGGCCAAGTAGTGAGAGGGCAAGTAACACCAAGTTGTTGGTGGTGGCAAGGAAAAAATATAGTTATATAAAAAAGAGAATTACCTAGATGCCAAGTTCCAGGTTTTGGGCAAGTACTCTTTGGTGAAAGAAGCCCAGGAAATGAAGAGTAGAAATATAGGCTGTTAGATCTTTAAAATATGCCCTTGTGAGTTCCAAAATACAGTGGTACCTCAGGTTACATACGCTTCAGGTTACAGACTCTGCAAACCCAGAAATATTGCTTCAGGTTAAGAACTTTGCTTCAGGATGAGAACAGAAATCATGCTCTGGTGGTGCGGCAGCAGCGGGAGGCCCCATTAGCTAAAGTGGTGCTTCAGGTTAAGAACAGTTTCAGGTTAAGTACGGACCTCCGAACGAATTAAGTACTTAACCCGAGGTACCACTGTAGTCCCCTCTTCCTCCAGCATAGGGGGGGAAAACCACACGTTTGGTGAGTTAAACATGGATTACTTGCAAACTTTCTGATGACCAGATTAATATGCTTTTCCTTACGTCAGTCAGAAAACAAAGGCAGTAAAACTTGAGGGGTGAAAATTCATAATTTTTTGGTATAGGAACTCAAGGGAGACTTGTCAGAGCCATGCGTTCTGAGCCTGGGGCAACCAGCTCCGACCTCTTTACCTGCTGAGCTTCTCAGGTAGACTGAAGGGAAGAATCAACTTGGTTGTTGTTGTTGTTTAATCGTGTCCGACTCTTCGTGACCCCATGGACCAGAGCACGCCAGGCACTCCTGTCTTCCACTGCCTCCCACAGTTTGGTCAAACTCATGCTGGTAGCTTCAAGAACACTGTCCAACCATCTCTTCCTCTGTCGTCCCCTTCTCCTTGGGCCCTCCATCTTTCCCAACATCAGGGTCTTTTCCAGGGAGTCTTCTCTTCTCATGAGGTGGCCAAAGTATTGGAGCCTCAGCTTCACGATCTGTCCTTCCAGTGAGCACTCAGGGCTGATTTCCTTCAGAATGGATAGGTTTGATCTTCTTGCAGTCCATGGGACTCTCAAGAGTCTCCTCCAGCACAAGAATTCAAAAGCATCAATTCTTCGGCGATCAGCCTTCTTTATGGTCCAGCTCTCACTTCCATACATCACTACTGGGAAAACCATCGCTTTAACTATACGGACCTTTCTTGGCAAGGTGATGTCTCTATCAACTTGATTATGTTCCTCCAAAGGTGAGGGTGTGAGACCTAGCTAAGCTTGGCAGGACAGATTACTCTGTGGTCTTAACCCTTTCATGTGTTAATTAGACTTAAGCAAGTTGGTTATACAAGGCTGGTTATCCCACATGTATTTCATTATTTAATTAAAGTAACAGCTGAGACCAATAAGGACACAGCAAGACCACTGCATGTGAGGAGTCAAATCTTCTACTGAGACATCATAACTCAGGAACTAAAATATTGTGGCAGGAAGTCTATGGAAACCTAATTTTCAGTGTTATCCTGAGAGGAACCTTGAGGGACCACAATAGACTAAGTCAGAGTTTCCCAAACTGTGGTCTGTGGATCACCACTGATCTGTGAACTTCAAGCTGGTGGGCCACAGCGTGTCTTTGAACAGGAGAGGAAGCAGCAGCTTCTTCAATCATGATCTAAGCCTCTAGCAAACCTTCAGTGTCACCCTCTTCTGCCCAGTAGCCGCAGTAGCTGAAAAAGGCTGGGAGCCAACATTTTCATCAGCACCGATGTCAACTCTGGTGGCTCTTAGACCACCTTTCTCTCTCTTGTTGCTTGTGCATGCCTGCCACAGGTCTGTCCAGACATGGGGTCAGTCTGCCAAGCCCACCCTTACCCCATCCCAACTGCTTCTGTTTCCCCATACACCCATCATTTTCTCCTCCCCCTGTTTTGTAGCACCCTTAAATGCCCCACCTTGAAGCAGAAGTCTCCTGTCCCACTCAGCAGCCCGAGAGATACCAGGTAAGGAGGAGCGAAACTAAATTTCCAGGCTGCCAACCATGGTGCTTACTTTCACTTGAGTAGAGGCACAGACCTATGTACATCTACCACTGATCTCGGTGGGGTTACTTCTGAGTAAATATGCAAGGCATTAGCTGTATGATGAGCTTCAGGGAGGGGAAAAAAGAATCAAAACTGCAATTATCTTTGGGAGGGAAATGGCAAAGGAGGAGAAGGAGCAATATGGGCAGATTTTAAGAGATTTTTTGTAGATAACTGAGATCATGTCTGTGGAATGCTTTGAGTACAAGCCTTTTCAGCTCGTTCCCACCTTAGAAAGATGACTTGCCCTTCTGCAACTAATCCCACCTACACACACACAATCCCTCAGTAAATTCCTCCCATTTCTGTTATGCTCATGGTGCTAGTTGTTAAATCTTTAGGGCTATTTAAATTTAGTTTAATATGCCCAAGTTGTCATTATAATGTTAATTATAGTGGAGGAGCTAATGGAGCAATGTCAAGAAGCCATCTACGTAAGTGTTACTGAGATGATTGCCATGAATTAGGGACAGGTAACAGCTGATCTGACATGCTTTGGGAACTTTTCAAGAGGATTTTACTGTGAAAGTCTTAAACGTGTGGGGATATAATGCACTTTCCATGAGCAAAACAGTTAGGGAAGGGCTGTGGCTCAGAAGTAGAGTATCTGCTTTGCATACAAAGGTTCCCAGGTTTAGTCCCTGGAATCTCCAGTCAGGAGACCCCATTTGAAAATATGATATTAAACACAACCTGGACTTCTAAAATTATGCTGTCTATAATATAGATACCAACAAGTACAAAATAACCCCTCTGCAGCATCACTAATCCAACTCAATGGTGTAACGTTGGAAAATGTTGATCACTTCTCCTACCTAGGCAGTTATCTTTCCACAAGGGCCAACATTGATGCCAAAATCCAGCATAGCCTGAGCTCTGCGAGTGCGGCTTTCTCCCGATTGAAGTGCAGAGTGTTTGAGGACCGGGACATTCGCAGGGAAACCAAAATGCTTTTTTACAAAGCTATTGTTCTACCAACCTTACTATATGCTTGTGAAACATGGACCACTTATAAATGCCATCTCCAACTTCTCGAAAGATTCCGTTAACAGTGTCTCCAAAAAAAATTACACATCACTTGGGAAGACAGGAGAACTAATATCAGTGTACTGGAAGAAGCAAAGATTACCAGTGTTGAAGCAATGATTCTTCAACATCAACTTTGTTGGACTGGTCATGTTGTGTGGATGCCTGATTATCATCTTCCAAAGCAACTACTCTATTCCGAACTTAAAAATGGAAAGCGTAATGCAGGTGGTCAACAAAAGAGGTATAAAGACTCTGTCTCAAGGTAAATCTTTAAAAATGTAGTATAAACACTGACAACTGGGAAACACTGGCCTGCAAACGCTCCAGTTGGAGAACAGCCTTTACCAAAGGTGTCATGGGCTTTGAAGACATTCAGACTCAAGGGACGCAAGGGAGAAACATGCTAAGAGGAAGGCACGCTTGGCAAATCCACACCGTGATCAACTCCCACCCGGGAACCAATGTCCCCACTGTGGAAGGACGTGTGGGTCCAGAATTGAGCGGAAGACTCGTAATCTGGTGAACCAGGTTTGATTCCCCGCTCCTCCACATGCAGCTGTTGGGTGACCTTGGGCCAGTCACACTTCTTTGAAGTCTCTCAGCCCCACTCACCTCACATAGTGTTTGTTGTGGGGGAGGAAGAGAAAGGAGAATGTTAGCCGCTTTGAGATTCCTTTGGGTAGTGATAAAGCGGGATATCAAATCCAAACTCTTCTTATCTCTGTGTCCTGAACCCTGGTGTACTCTGAGGTAAGTCCTGAAAGTGCACACAGTCCCAAGGGCAATGCTAGAGAGGAGTCAGTGGTCAAATACAGGTTCAGGTCCAATGCAATGAGACAGGTTCAGAGTCAAACCACAAGGCCAGGTTCCCATCTTCAAAGAAGATCCAGGGTTAGAATCCTAGGGTCAGTCCTGTGGTGTTTCTGAAGCAGCCAGGCCATTAATGGAGAAAGTGCACTTCCTGCTGTTCCTGATGCCTCAGAGCCTGCCATGTTCGCAGAGATAGGGGCACCTCTGGTCCTGGTGATGTGTCCACTTCCCCTGGCTCCTGTGAACTGCCAACTGCCCCTTTGACATCCTCAGATGTCCCTTGAGTACCTTCTAAGTCCCAGTCTCCCCTTTCCCATCTTCAGCTGGTTCTAGTGTGTACCGATTGTGGCTACACCCCTTGCCGGGATCTTCTTCTCCATCCTCAGTCAGTGTCCTGGCAGTTCATGACACTCTGTAAGATTAAATACCTTATTGAAAATTCAGAAATGTGTGTGTGTGTGTGTGTGTGTGTGTGTGTGTAGAAACCTTCCATTTTAATCCAGAAAAAGAGGACTTCTGGTATCCAAAGTGTAGAGGGTTCATTGCCTCTCCTTTCTTTCGTCTGTGATAATGGAGAGTGTTTGCTTGAACGTTACTTACTCCTCTGTTTTATGCATTTCAACTCTGGTGAAGGTCTCTGCAATGAATCTCCTTCTGTTGCCGTTCTGTTTAGTTTGCTAATTGCCCCCAAGGGATAATCCATCTTCTTCGCTAGGTGTTCAATTAGCCAAGATTTTGAGAGCTCCCACCTCCCATCCCTTTCAGCCTCCAAAGTCATCTTTCAGGAAGCAATATATTGTGTGCTCCATTTAACATCTCTGGCTCCCTGCCCGTTCTGGAACTTAAATCCCCTTTATTGTGATGTGGGGACAAAGGATAAAGCAAATCTTAAAAAGCCGGAAGACAATCTAATGAATTCCTCTTTAAGGGTCATCCCCAGATTGTGTGCCTGGGAACACGAGTGTGACTTAAGTCTACCAAGAGAAATGCTTTGATTAAAGAACCAAGGGAGTTCCTGGCCCTGCCTCCTCCTAACTAGACTCCTCTGCAGCTGGAGTGACCAACCGCAGTGGCTGGAGATAAGACCAGCAGCCATCACCACTGAGCAGCTGATGTTGTCAAGGGAGTCCCCATGTGGATGTCCCATGCCCCTTACAACAAATGTGCCTGTGCTGCAAGGCTCGCATTTCTTCATGCATGCATTGTCCTCAGCTGTTGTGGCTGGTAGGACAGCAATGCTCACCTGGTTTATCAACCCTGAGCATTGCTGCCAGTTACCCACAAGGAGAAGGGCAGGGGAGAGGCAGAAGGGAGCTCACTACGGTTGGGGGTGTCAGGTGGGTTCTTCGTCTGTGCCCGCCCCATGGCAACCTCCCTGAAACCTTGCCTCTCCTCCTCAGTAACCAGCTGGGACCCTGACCATACAGCCTATCAGAAAATGTTGACATCATCTGAGATGGGTGTGCTGCAATTCATTTTTTGGTCCAATATTTCAACAGCTCTCTTTGATTCAGTACTTTCGTTATCGCCATTAAATTGTCCTGTTCTCCATACTTCACACTGCAGAATAAAGGTTTTCTTTCCATTTCACTACAGTATGCTGTTGTGAAAAGTGAGAGACCCAGGCACAAGTCTATTCTTAAATTTCTGCCATAATAATAATAATAATAATAATAATAATAATAATAATTCCTTTATTGTCAATGTACAACTTGTGTACAATGAAATTAACTGAGCCTCCCTCCCTCCCACACACACAAACACTCAATCTCATTGCGCTCTGTGTGCTTGTCGCACAACACACCAACCCCGAAAGTCAGTTGCACTACATTATTTTCTGTTCAGCAGCCTAACAGCCCAGGGATAGAAACTTTTTTAGCCTGTTGGTACGACTCATTATATTTCTATATCTCCTGCCCAAGGGTAGAAGATTAAAGAGGTGCTGGCCGGGGTGTGAATTGTCCCTAAGAATTGTCGCTCTCCTAAAGCAACGATCCCTTGCAATGTCATCTAGAGGGCTCAGGGGACAGCCCGTGATATCATGTGCTGTGTTCACCACCCTCTGTAAAGACTTTCTGTCCGTGGCTGTCAAGCCAACATACCACACTGTGATACAATATGAGAGGATGCTTTCTATTGTGGACCGGTACCCCCCCCAAAAAAAAAAGAAATAGGGATGCGGATGGTGCTGTGGGTTAAACCACAGAGCCTAGGACTTGCCGATCAGAAGGTCGGCGGTTCGAATCCCGTTGCTCGGTCCCAGCTCCTGCCAACCTAGCAGTTCGAAAGCATGTCAAAGTGCAAGTAGATAAATAGGTATTGCTCCAGCAGGAAGGTAAACGGCGTTTCCGTGCACTGCTCTGGTTCGCCAGAAGTGGCTTAGTCATGCTGGCCACATGACCCGGAAGCTGTATGCCAGCTCCCTTGGCCAGTAAAGCGAGATGAGCGCCGCAACCCCAGAGTCATCCGTGACTGGACCTGATGGTCAGGGGTCCCTTTACCTTTATACATTCTGCTATGGACCTGAATCGAGCTAGACGTTTATATTTTAAAAATTGCAAATCAAACTTCCACCAATATTTTATTTCAGGGTTGGTACGCACTATATAAAGCATTAGACAACAGCATATAAATGGAGAGGAATAAAACTACTTGGTTACTTCATCTTACAATAATTTAAAACAGCTGGACAAATAGAAAAGATTTTGACAATGTCGGAATTTGTAAGTGTCCTCATTCATGAGTAAATGAACGAAGTTCTCCCATGTCATGGTAGACACGATCCATTGCTAGCAGATAAAAGGTCCGCTTTTTTTTCTACATGCATAATGCACTTCAGAAGGGCCACCCCTGATTATGTTATTGCATGGGCAGGTTGCTACAGGAGGAGGCACTCCTTCAGAAATATGGGCCCCCAAGGCGTTTAGGCCTCTAAAACAAAGTACCAGCAACTTCAGCTGGACTTGGTATTGAACTAGGAGCCAGTGTAATTCCTTCAGAACTGACAGAAAGTGGCTCCATGGAGCTAACCAGCCGAAATTTCAGCAGCCACGTTCTGTACTAGTTGAATCGTCTCCTTCTGAATTGTTTTGAAGGGCAGCCCAGTATGTAATATATTACAATAATCTAACTTGGAGGCCAACTGAGAATAGATCATTGTAGCTGGGCTGTCGCTATCCCGGAAAGGCTACAGCAGATGAACCAGCCAAAGCTGGTGAAGAAATATTCTGTCATAGCCAGAATTTAATTAAATGTCTAGAGGATCCATTCAGATACAACAAGGGAAAAGTAGATGCTTTTATTTTAAATACTTTCTTGTCATGTTCCAGGCAGAAGTCCCTGTTGCATTATGAGATAAATTCACATGAAACAATTCATGTTTATCTTATTCATTAAAAAGTTCACCTTCCTGAGCTATGGAAAATCTACTAGCAGAATCTCTCCACAAAGCAGCTGCTAAACCCTGAAATTCTCTTGCCTCCTTCCTGATCTAGAATGGCAATCTCCTTCCTTCCTTCCTTCCTTCCTTCCTTCCTTCCTTCCTTCCTTCCTTCCTT